>JAUMJL010001606.1:0-277369 GCA_033558185.1 Dromococcyx pavoninus | reverse complement strand
GGCGCTCCCGGGCTCCCGCGGGCGGGAGCGGCGGCGGCGACCAATGAGGGGAATGGGCGGGGCGCCTTTACCTCGCACAGCCAATGGGAGAACGGGGCGGGGCGTCGCCGACTCGAGCGGCCAATGGGGGCGCGGGGCGGGCTGAGTGCGCGCAGGCGGCGCGGGGGACGCGCCCGGCTCGTCCCGCCCCGCTCTGCCCGCCCCGCGGCTCCGTGAGCTGCGCTGCGGCGGCGGCGGCGGCGGTAGCCGGCGATGCCTGCGCGGGAGCGGCGCGGGTGCGGGCGGCGGGGCGCGACGCTGCCCGGCGGGGCGCGGAGCCGGCGCGGCGCAGCATGAAAGCGTGGCGGCGGCGGGCGCTGGCGCTGTGCCTGGGCTACGCGCTGCTGTTGCTGCTCGCCGCGCTCAGCCTGCTGCAGCAGCACCGCCGGGAGCCGCGGCGCTGCGGGGACCCCCCCGCGGCCGCCGCCCCGCGTCCCCCGGCTCAGCCTCCCCCCAGCCGCGGCGCCGAGCGCGGGCGGCGGCAGCTGGTCTATGTGTTCACCACGTGGCGCTCGGGGTCGTCGTTCTTCGGGGAGCTCTTCAACCAGAACCCCGAGGTGTTCTTCCTGTACGAGCCGGTGTGGCACGTGTGGCAGAAGCTGTACCCGGGGGACGCGGTGTCGCTGCAGGGGGCGGCGCGGGACATGCTGAGCTCGCTGTACCGCTGCGACCTGTCCGTGTTCCAGCTGTACAGCACGGCGGGCGCGGGCAGGAACCTCACCACGCTGGGCATCTTCGGCGCCGCCACTAACAAGGTCATCTGCTCGTCGCCGCTGTGCCCGGCCTACCGCAAGGAGGTGGTGGGCATGGTGGACGACCGGGTGTGTAAGAAGTGCCCCCCGCAGCGCCTGAGCCGCTTCCAGGAGGAGTGCCACAAGTACCGCACGCTGGTCATCAAGGGCGTGAGGGTCTTTGACCTGGCCGTGCTCGCCCCGCTCCTGCAGGACCCCGCGCTGGACCTGAAAGTCATCCACCTGGTGCGGGACCCGCGCGCCGTCGCCAGCTCCCGCATCAAGTCCCGCCACGGCCTCATCCGCGAGAGCCTGCAGGTGGTGAGGAGCCGCGACCCCCGCGTGCACCGCATGCCCTTCCTCGACGCCGGCCACAAGCTGGGCGCCAAGAAGGAGGGCGGCGGGGGCTCGGACTACCACGCCCTGGGCGCCATGGAGGTCATCTGCAGCAGCATGGCCAAGACCCTGCAGACTGCCCTGCACCCCCCTGACTGGCTCCGGGGCAACTACATGGCCGTGCGCTACGAGGACCTGGTAGTCGAGCCCATCAAGACCCTGCGGCAGGTGTATGGCTTCGTCAACCTGGCGGTCAGCCCGGAGATGGAGAAGTTTGCCCTCAACATGACCAGTGGCCCCGGCTACTCCTCCAAGCCCTTCGTGGTGTCGGCCAGAAACGCCACCCAGGCGCTGAGCGCCTGGAGGACCGCGCTCACCTACCAGCAGATCAAGCAGGTCGAGGAGTACTGCCACCAGCCCATGGCCCTGCTGGGTTATGAGAGGGTCAGCAGCCCCGAAGAGGTGAAGGACCTCAGCAGAACGTTGCTCAGGAAGCCACGGCTGTGACGGGGCAGCGGGCCCTCGCCCAGCATCCTCGGCGGCGGCTGAGTGCTGCCGGGGAGACGAGCTGCTCCACTGGCTTGAGGGAGGGAGCCGGGAAAAAGCAGCCTGGTTTCCGATTTCCTCAAAGATTGCTGAAGGGTAACATAACAGTCGTGTCAGTAATGTGATGATTTCTTTCTTTTCTTTTTTATTCCCCTTAATTCCTTCCCCCACCCCCCCGAATTGGGTTAGATGCTATTTAAAAATATATAAATAAATAAAGTGGAACTGAAAAATACCTATAAAGCCCCTTTCCCCTTCTCTAAAATGCCACGCAGTGATTTCCGTACAAAAATCTTGCTTATGGAGTTCTTGTGGGTTTGAAGATCGTAACGAAAACTCTTGCACAATTCCTAACATATTCTTTATCTCCCTTGGTGCGCAGGGGATGCCCTTGGAAAGCTTAGTGCTGGAAATCAGACTTTGTGTGAAAGCAAATGTTCAGACGTGATGGTAATAAAAAAAACCACAATAAATGATATTCATTTTTATAATTACCTCAATTGTTTGGGAATTACAGTGTTGCCTATGTACAGCTGGATTGGATGCTTGCTTAAAATAGCAACCTGGACTTTTTAAAGGGTATGGGTAGAGGGCTGGAGTGCAGCATTTGACGTGTTCCAAAATTAAGAGCTGCTCTCGCAGAAACAAGTACAGATCGTGCAAATGTAGTGCAGGTTTTATGGCTGTGTCAAAGCAGGTTTCTATTTAACTATTGTCTTTTTTTTGTTGTATTTAAAAAGTCTTTCAAGTGCCACTGTATTAGCGTCCTAAGAATTTCAAAATGTTTGCCATCGCAGCAATATTTATTTTTGTCTTGATATGTATGTCCAGGAGTCACTGTCAAATAGAAGTGGATCTACAGCGTGACAAGAAGTGCAGGGTTTAAAAAGACATTTATCATTCTGGAAACATTAGCATGTGTGAAAAAAAAAATAAAAGTATATATATTCTATATATTCTATAGTGCTAACAGTACATAAGACATGTAAGATGTTTCTTGGCGTTGATCGGTAGCAGGCATAACAGGGAAGCACAGAAAAATTCATAAAATGGTCTATTTTTCCCCTTTGTCTAAGTGTCCGAGGGTGTATTTATGTGCGAGGAGGGAGGAAACGTGCAGCTGGGTGTTCATAGCTATAATGGAGCTCTTACGGAGTCATCCTAGCGTTTGATTTCAGAGCCCTGCTTAGATACGCGTGGCTTTTGAGTTGTCATTGCTCTACGATGGAGCCAGATGGTGGTCTGGCTCTTTTTCGGCAGCTTTGACTGGAGACTCTGTCCTGTCGTTGAGACTCGATAAAAACAAAATGAGATTTTACTACTTCTGCTTTTATAGTTTCCTGAAAAAAAGTCCTGGTTTATTAAAGGCTAATTGGTGTGTTGCATGTGAGAAGTGCAGGCACCTCAAGTAGTTTTTAATCCTGGCAGTGTTCTCTGACGCTTTTTGAAGGCTTGTTTTGGAACTTGAGTTTTTAAACAGAAGGGGTTTTGCCAAACTGCTCTCTTGGGAGTCTTTTCTACAGGAAGTACATTTTACATTGCCTACCGGGGTGTTGTGCCTTCAGAAAATGTGAAGAATATGAGTAGGAAAAAGGAAATTGATTTGTGAAAAATAAATTGATATAAACAGGATGCTGATAAGTGTGTGTGTGCGTGTGTATGTGAACACTGTACTGACGTGTAATATGTCTATTTCTTGTAATTTAAGTTAAAGAGCTGATAACTGGCTACTGAGCTATTTGAGTTCTTGATGAAATTTTGGCATTAGATGTTGAACTTACCCTGAAAAGCAAACACATGTAATAAACTAGTTTAATGGTTATTGCATCAGGTTGCCTGTACGCTCTCTGAATGACCGTGTTAACACGTCCCTTCCCTCGGTTCATCTGCGCCATTGCTCCAGACGCCATAAGGAACCCCTGTCCGTGGGAGAGCTTCTAATTGGCCTGTTGGGGTGTATTCCCAAATTCCGGATAGCAGTGCTAAGAGTGGGCGGGGTAGTTCATTTGGTATTTAAAACACAGGCTGAGGCACTTGCAGTGTTGTGGAATGATGTGTTCTGTGTTACCACTGTGCCTGCTCTGGTGCGATGCGGAGTGGGTTTTGGACATCAGGGGTTTTTGTTGTACCCAGTGGCCCAGTGGGTTTCTTTCTGGTTTTTTTTTTTCAGTTGGTGTGTCCTGGGGCAATGTATGAAAATCTGATCTGCTTATAGAGCATGTGGCTTGCTTTTTATCCATCCTCTGCTTTGGGAAGCACCCTGCTACCCTCCATGTGGTCCTGTGTGGCTGCCTCCTAACAGCCAGCTGTGCATGGTGGTTGCCAGTTCACCTGTGGGCAGGTGAGTGCCCTGGGGAGCTGCAGAGCGCTGTGCTGTCCGTGTGGGAGCGAGCCCAGGCTCCCCTCTGGGCTGGGACACGGCACCGGGATTTCAGCTCCCACTGGCTTAACTATGGAACTTTGCAGAAGTTTCCAAATGGGGCTTTCTTGTGCTCACAGTGTGTTACAGCATAAGCTCTTTTGATTTTGGGGGCTGAAGCTCAATCATTTATGTGTGTAGAATTCCTTGGTCTTTTCTGGGAAAGTTTGCTGCATGGGTAAAGTGAACAGGAATTCATTGCCTCTGGGAGTGTGAAATAGATGGGCCTGATTGACTTAGCTTCCAAAAATCTCTAATGATACTAAAAAGCTGCTCTGATAGGGGTGCACTGCAAGCCTCTGCCACACTGTACTGATAAGAGCCGAGTGCCAGTAGGGTAACAGCATCCGAATCTCATCCATAATCTGAGCTCCACCTACTAAATTGCAGCAAGGAATTACCCAACATACTATACAATTGTACCTGGGCACGTTTTGGTGAACAGAAGAAGTAATGCAAAGCTTGTTTTATGAAAATAATGGACTGCAATTTTGTTCAGGTAAAGCTTTGAGAGAAGTGAATGGGACTCTGCTCGTGTGAGATGCTGGTGGGCTGAGCCCTATGTTTAATGCTGTTCCATTAAAAAGATAAGCATGCGAACAACCAGCAGTTAAAAGAGGCTATTTTTAGTCCATTTTTATATTCAGAAAAGAAGATTAGAGGAATTAAAAAAAGCCAAACATAGTTCAAAAAGAAAAAAAAATAGTAGAGTTTTAAATGTGGAAAATTATAGAGATAAATAGCATATTGGAAAGGTTATGAACATGATTACAAAAGACCTCTGCCTGTTGAGGTCAGAATACTTATTAAATAATACTTGACTCTTAAGCCTAAAAATAGTGCCTAGGTTTGCTTTCTGTCTGATTTAATAATTACAGGGCACTTCAACTGAAGCTAATGCTGGTGTTAGTGAAGAATCAATAGCACACACGAGATACAGAACGCACTAAGTTGCACTGGGAGGGAGACTGTTTTGAAGACTTGGCACGATGGATCAGAAAGGCCAGGGCACAAGTAGATGTTATTTTCTGCTGTGAACACAACCAGAGCACGAGCAGTGTAAGTGGTAATGATCACTTGGTGCCTGAGAACACAGGAAAACTCTCTGCTCTCCACTGAATAAACTTAAACCACCAGATGTGTGAAAGCATCCCAGCTGCTGCAGGTGACTTAAATGCTTGTAATGAAAAAACTGGTGAGATCAAGTGTCTTTCGGTCTTTCTAACAAAAGGAGGAAGTTCTTCAGTTTTCTGATCACTCTGTAACTTGTCAGGTGTTCAGCTTCATGCCCTGGCTGGGAAAAGGAAGATCACTGACTTAATTTAAAACCTTGTTTTTCAGTTACAGTTTGAACTCGGAATACTGGTGGTTATAATCAATTCTGAAACAAGTATTTTTAATCGCGGGAAGAAGAGTGGGATTATTCTTTATTTCCCACTTCATTTTTAATTGCTGTGGTGCATTGTAAGTGTCCTCGAAAGTGAAGGGTGTTTAATGTGAGCTTTTGCACACTGCACTTGGAGTCTGTGTTTCAGTTTTGCTCCTGTGCATCCCTTTAAGTGCGGGCGAGGGTCTCTCTGGAGCAGTGAATGCCAAATTGTGCCGAATTGGGCGTGCCTGGTCTACACGAACAGACGGAGCGCTGGGTGAATGCCGCCTGTTACTGACCCCAAATGGATCTAAAGTGTTCTTATTCTGGTACCACTTCAGTTAAGGGTTTGCACTGGGGTAAATGTTACTCTGCTGGAATTCTGTACATGAATAAGGGAAGCAGATTTAATTTGAAGGCTCCAAGTGCGCGTGGGACTGCTCGCCATTGATGTACCCACCACCACCACTGGTCAGTGCTGTCTGCTGCTTACCCTGGCAGCAACTGGATGGGGCTTAAGTTTTGTAACAGAGCTGTGGAGCAAGATCGTAGTAAAATGTGTGCATGTTCTAAAATAATAAAAAAAAATACATGGAATATAATTTCAGTAATATTCATTATAGTGCACACATTTCAAGTAAAAAATAAGCTTCATATGGTTTATTTGGATTCATGGGTGTCAAATGAATCCTGTTGATGTGTTTAAATGAGAGCTGTTGGCTGTCACGACATCCATGATTCTTCACATAAGTTATCAGTTCTGCAAAGAAAAATGCATGGATTTTGTACGACACAGACTGTCTTAACTTTGAAAGTTGGAAAATTTCCTTATATTTATTTTCCTTTGAGGCTTGCATCGTGAGATTATGAAAGGATCACAAGAATGGGCCTGCATTATCGAGTGTTTAGTGTTTGGATCGATGCAAATCCAATGAGAATCAGTGCGAAACATACGGTGTGCTGACTTCTCTTGATGCACGATGAGCCAATGTTCCTCAGACACACCAATACCACAAAAGCTGTGAAAAGAAATAATTTGTAATATAAATGGCATTGTAAATGGGAGAGCTAGGATTAAAGAATCATCTGCTTTTGCAGTGAAACACAAAGCTGTAAAATGCTTGTGCAAATGTGTGGCATATTCCTTTGCAGAAGAAAATTCTGTATGTAAAGGACCCATTTACACCCACTGATGTGGGTGGGATCCCTGACATACACTTCAATGTCTGATACAGGAAAATGCTTGATATAAACAGGGTAGTGAGAAGGGAATTGAGGTCGAGCCGTAGGCTGCTGTCTCTTTGTTCCTACCAGAGGAGCTGGTGAGTAGCCAGGACAGCCCGCGGGTCTTTTAGTACGAGGAACCACAAACTTTTGTCTGGATACAATGGCATTATTCTGATAGGGTCTGAATGAAAATAGGACTTTCCTGCTGAAAACCAAGATGCAAATCAGATTGGAGGAACTTCCCAAATGAAACATTATCAACGAAGCAATCTGAGCAAGGCAGGCTGGTAGAGCTGCTGAGATATCTGTTTAATGGCATCAGGGGAAACTGAAGGTGCTCACTGGAAGGGGACCTGCAGCTACAATTTTAAGGGCTCTGAAGATGCTAGTAAACTTTAAGTGGGACTTTAAAGAATACCTTCACGTGTTATTTTCATTGGAATGGGAATTTTATGCAGGAGTCATTGAGAGTTATATTTCTGTGTGCCTCTGAAAATAACGGTGTCGTAAGCTGATGTGGGAAGGGGCATCAGGAGGTTTCTAGTCCAACCTCCTGTTCAAAGGAGGGTCAGGATTCGAGAGCAAACTAGGTTCTCCAGGCTTTATCCTGGTGGGTCTCGAAAGCCTCCAGGGACAAAGGCTGCACCATCTCTCCGAGCAACCTGTTGCCGTGCTCGACTGTCCTTGTGATGAACCATGATGCTTCAGCAAAGCTGGCCCCAAATCACTAATGATGTTACATAAATTTCCTGTCCCTTAATTTTGTGGTTTTGCCCGTGCCTACTGGTGTGGGTCATGTCCTCACTTCCCTTTAACTGCAGTAGAAATTGGCTGCAGCTCAGCCGTTGTGAAGGGTCAGCAGCAAAACAGCAAATGGGTAGTGATCTCAGTGGAAAAAAGTGACTTCACAATATGAATGCTGAATCCAAAAACATCCCTTGTTTTACCCAGGAGCGATACAGAGAAGGGCAGAGGGAAAAGAAATTCACTTAGAAGAAAGGAAAAGAATACAAAGTGGAGTTTATCGGAAGTTTCTCTTTCTCTGCTATGAGAAGAAAGAAATACTGTTAAGGCAAATTGAAAGGAACAAATGATACCATGCAGCAAGGTCAGGAGAGGATTAATAAAGGCATTTGCATGTTAAAAGCGGAAAGGATAGAAACCTGAAGGATATAAGATCAAATGTGCTGATGCTGTGTGCTGTAACAATGTGCAATTAATCATGATACGCAAAAGAATTCCTCAGTTCTAACACTTATATTTTAGCTCTGCTGGTTTTGCTCACAGTTTCAAGATGAATTTCAAACAGGAATCATTTTCATAGTTATTTGGTTATTTTGGTGTTCCACTTTGTTTTGGGTATAGATAGAAACACAATATCTGACCTTTAGTCTAAGTATTCCTTTCTTCAGACCTCTGTGCATAAATTCTCAAGAAGCCCCATAGCCTGCTAAATTTTTGGCACCTCCGTTTTTCCATCTGCCAGATGGTTCCTTCTCCCACCAGTCAGGATTATCAGTAATTATCTCTTTCAAGCCATGTGCTTGTCTCATAACAGTTTATCACAGGAGACGTAAAATGGAAAAGGGACATATTTTAGTGTTTATATAACTTGCAGAATCACTTCTGGCAACTTTCAGTATTTGCTTGTTTGCCACTGGTTGTTCCTGCGGGTGTTTGCTGTACTAGTCTGGGATCAGCCCTTCACATCTCACATTTTTGGTCTATTTACTAAAATTAGACACCCTACCACTAAGAGAGCAGATTTTTGGGTGCACTAACTTAGCTGGCCAAGCAGTGACCTATTTTATTCCTCAGGACATCTTTATATCACCTCGCCCTCTCCTTTATCTACAATGCAATGGCTACATTGGACACTGCCAATACCGTATTGGTGTGGTTGGAGACATCTAGGGACTTTCCATCCATAAAGAAGTGAAAAAAGCCTGACTGCCAGAGCAGAGCTCAGGGCTGAAGTGTGCTGACTTCCGTGGGGTTACGTGCTTCCCACCTGCTTTGCTGGCTGTAGCTCTGTCTCAAAGCATCAGAGCTGGCAGCGGTAAAGGATATCTCTTTCAAAGAGGTTGTGGTACCAGGCTGAGGAATAAGCAGTGGGAAACAGTTTTTGTGCTACTCTGCCCCAGTATGAGAATGAGCACGAAGTAGCGAGTGCTGACCGTAATGCTTTGATTTTGTAAGTGTTCAGCATCTGGTCCCAAACTGCATGTTCTTGCGTGCTGAGCAGGGGTAAAAATGTATTGTACTGGAGATAAGCACCAGAAGTCTACTTGTCCTGGTGGGAAAATGGCTCTGGAATGTTGTTCTGGGCTGGTAACTGGAGGGACTGGGGCTTGAAGAAGGCTCATTTGAGGAGGTGTTAGAAACGAGTTAATATGACCCAAACCTCACACTTTAGTCAAGGGGCTCCGAAGGGGCAACGAGCTGCTCAGGGGAGAGCTGTGCCCGCCGGGAGCCCAGGGCGGCGGCGCTGGCGGTGAGCTGTGTGCCGGGGCGGGAGGCGGCCAGGGCCGGGGCCCGGCTGTGCTTTGGGGGCGGCCTGGGGCCTGCTGAGGGGCGGCCGCTGTGGGCCCTCGGCTGCAGCCGAGCGGCGGGACGGCGTTGCTGGCCTAGGGTGTCGCGGAGCGGGGTTTGGGCCTTTGGTGGGTGTCTTGGGCCGTGCGGAGCTGCCGCTGGTGTGCTCCCGGCGGGGCTCCGGCACCCCAGCGCTCCTGACCACCTCCAGCTCTTCACGGGCACCCAGCAGCTCAAGTCAATCTCCTGCAGGAAAGGAGAAGCTTGGGAGCTGATCGTTCCTCACACACGTATTTATTGGCTGACTAGACAAAGTCATCTCTCTGTGTTTCTTTGCCATTTTTAAAGCCTTGTTGGGGCTTAATGTGGAGTCCTTCAGAGCATCCGGTGCAGTCCCGTGTGATCTGGAGTCTCAGGTGAAGAACAGAAAGTGGCTGTGTCTCTCCCTTCCTCGTCTCCCTGAAGTGACCGTGGCTGCCCTGACCTCTCATCCCTCTTGCACAGGTGAGCTCTCATCTCCCTGCTTCAGAACCTGTAGGTGATCACACTCCCTGTTGCTTAATTAGTCCTTTCATAATGAATAATTTGGGTAAGTGCTTTGCTCTGAGAGGTAATCAGCTGTTTATCTTTGACACTTCTATCTGAATAAAGAATTATTTTGAACTTTAGCACTTCACAGCTGCTGGCTTTCACTGTGGCAGAGCCTGTGAGCAGTACATAGACACATTCCTTAAATCATGTCAAGAAATCCATGGACATTTTTCCTCCCTGCAAGCTTCAGACCTTGGTGTAGAGTCTAGTAATGGCTCCTCATTTTGTCTTATGAGTCTCTACATAGAAGATGCTGAGAAAACACGTGTATGGGCTCACAGCTGAAGTCCTATTGACTGCTCTGACCACCAGGAATGTGTGTCCCTGTAATCTGTAACTCCTTGCTGAAAGAAATCAGGCATAAATTATTCTCACATGTAAACCTTGGATTTTCTTGGCTTAAGTGTACAAGCAACACATAACAGCCTACTGGTTTGCTGCTGAATTTATCCCTGTGGGAAGGCGAAATGGAAAAAAAATGAAAACACTAAACATAATTTTAGAGAAAGAAGAGCTAACTGCACGGGCAGATGATGCATTTAAAATGGTTTGAGTTTAAAAAAAATTCCTCATTACTATGTAGCTGGTACTTCTGTTCTATAATTAAGTCAGTTATGTCAAGTGTTCCCAGCAGTTCTCCTGCATTGAGTTACTGAAACTAAATCAAGATGCCCACTTTTCTTATTTCTTTTCTAACACATCTGCAAAGGGCTCAGAGGAGAGAAAAGATCTTCCTCGTGCTGTCTTTGAAGGCTGTTAATGCCTGGGCATTCTGCTTTGTGTTATGCAGGTGGGTGTGGAAAGAGAAGGGGGGTATCCCATGATAACCAGATGGTGAATAAGCTCCCTGCAGCCATGCTGGCTCTGAGAGGGTGCGCCAGCCCCTGCGGCAAAAGGCTGTGCTGGGAGCTCTGGGAGCAGACAGACAAGCGGGGCAGTGAGGAGATGATAACGTGTCTGATGGGAGAGGCTCTGTTATTGTCTAAAAAGTTCGTTTGACATATGGTGATTCTGGTATGAATGGTAAATACCTCATTATACAAAGCTATTGCTGTTTCTAACTCAGCTCTCTGGTAACTTCAGTGAAAGCAATGTATCTTTTGCATTTATTGGACTCTCATAGTGACAAAACTGCATCACACTGGCATCCTTATGGATGTGCAGAACACTTTGTTTTTCCAGGCCTCCGGATACGTGATTGATGCAGATCTGCTTCCCTCCATTGTCCACATACTTAACCATAAAATTTTATTAACTTTTCTAACGGCGCTGTGACCTGGGAGAGGCACATCAGGGCTTGTGTGTGGCATCTGGGCCCCTTAGTACAAGAAGGACATTGAGGAGCTGGAGCACGTCCAGACAAGGATGACAAGGCTGGAGAAGGGACTGGAGAACAACTCCTACGAGGAATGGCTGAGGGACCTGGGGTTGTTTAGCTTGGAGAGGAGGAGGCTGAGGGGAGACCTCATCCTGTCTACAACTGCCTGAAAGGAGGCTGTGGCAGAGCGAGTGTTGATCTCTTCTCTCAAGTGACAGGTGACAGGACAAGGGGAAATGGCCATAAATTGTGCCAGAGGAGGTTCAGACTGGATATTAGGAAGAATTTCTTTACCAAAAGGGTGGTCAGGCACTGGAACAGCTGCCCAGGGAGGGGGTGGAGTCACCATCCCTGGAGGTGTTTAAAAAACGGGTAGATGAGTTTTTGAGGGACATGGTTTAGTGGATGATGGGTGCAGTTGGACTTGATGATCTCCAAGGTCTTTTCCAACCAGAAGATTCTATGATTCTATGATCTCTTCCTAGTCTGAGTGAAGTTTCTCTGCAGATGTTGTGGTAAGGATGGAAGAGGTCCTCATGTTGCTCCTAGACAACCGTGGAGGCTTGTGTCAGCCCCAGTGGTGGCAGGTAGGACCTAGAGCAGCCCCGAGCAGCCTACTGGGCATTGTGCACGGTACAGCGCTTGGGTCGAAGAACTCTTGATTTCTGTCCTGCTGCCCCGAGAATAACCAAGGTTTTTTGAGTCAGCAGCTGTGAGGTGGAAGCCAGAAAAATACAGAAGGTCTTTAAAAAGGACCCAGCCGTGTCGCTAAGCATGTATGCATTCAACTATCCAGGCCTGGCCTATGTGTTGAACTCATCCAGGGGCAGGTGTGGTACAAAATGTTGTTCAGTGGCTGGAGGAGCAGGAGACGGGCACAGGGGGCAATTCAGGTCATTGTTTTAATGTACTCTTAGTTTAAAATCTGTGCTTAGTAAAAAATGTTATTACATTAAGATTAGAATACGGAGTCTTAATTCAGACATATAATTCTCACATAACCTCCTCTTAAATAAAAGGAGTGACTGTATTTAAGGTAATTTAGAAAGGGAGGAGGCCTTTCTATGCTGATGTAAGGCATCAGGGAACAAGTGATGCATGAGCAGGCCACGCAAGACGTGGTGTCTGGGGAACAGAAATGACCATCACTTTGATTTATGCACCTTCATTAAGCAAGAGCTTATCAGGCAGCAGAATAAAACCAAATTTCCGAATACGAGGACCAGGAGTAGAAGTATGGGCAGGACTGAGTTTGGATTTACAGTAGGGGCTGGGTAAAGAGATGGAAAATATGCTTTTTGTACAGATATTGCGTCTTGTTTTAATGAGGCATATTGCATAGTAACACTTTCTCCCTTCTGCTAAGCTGAGCAGTCTTTGAAGTATGTACTGCCCCCTCCCTAAAACGGAATAGAAATCCCTAATAACAGCTTTCAGATGTATTTGAATTCTGATTTAGCCTTGCCTTACTTCTTGGGTTTGGCTTTCTTCAGAGTCATTGGCACTTCATCTTGCCCTGGATACCCTGCCTGGTGTAGAGCAGTATGTGCTCCAGGACTGGCACCGGCCTGGAGCTGTGCCACCTCCTAGCAACCTCTCTGATGGGCAATTGTTTCACAGTCTCTCTCGTGTTGAGTTTTGCAGCAATCTCTGCACATGCAGTAAGGATAGTGTTTACTAATTTCCAAATTATGGAGCTGTTGGGGCTGGAGCAATACTTCTGGTCCTGGCAGGAATTTAATATGATCTCACACACTGAATCTAGACGGCTTTACATGAAAGTAAGAAGAGGTTTTTGCCCTTTATTTCCAGCAATATTTTAATTATTTTTCTCTTTATAAAAGCAGTTATCTTCCTGAACATCCTATTATTTCTGAGGCATTGTAGGAATTAAGTGTTGCTGATTTTGGCAGTCTTGCTTTCTTATCTGCTGCTTCATCGTGATTTCACTGTGGTGACATCTGTTGTCGGAAAGTCAATACAGTGAATTTAGGAAGAGCTACAACTGCTTGGGAAGTGGATGCATCAAGCTAAACAGTTGATCTATCAAATTCACTTGCAATATTTGTTTCAGTAATGAATTGCAGTCTGTGATCCGGTTAAATGATGGCCTTGGGAATCACCTCAGTACTAGCTCGGGCTGGCTCTGGTAGCTGGTGCTGGAACAAAATCTCTTCAGGCAACAGAGGAAATACTTGTGCTGGAGTCCCTGAAGAAAAAGCAAGGTCAAGCTCCAGACAGGAGAGATGCAGCCCAGTCTTTGCTCCCTTCATACCCCTTTGACTGTCCCTATGCCTGATATGTGGGTGGGATCGGCTTTTGGCATCAGAATAGGCTTGTTGAAGTGCTTCTCTGAGGGGCCATATCTCTTCACCCTGTTTTTTTCACTGTTCAAAACTTGAAAAGAGCCTTTAGTATGCAGATTGATCGAGTGAAAGGACTGCAAAGGGTACTTGCATTATTGCCGTGAATCAGGATTCGGATTTGATTGTGTATTGTATTCTTAAATGTATTCAGCACAAAATGCCTTATGTTTCAGTATGTGAAATGATAGGCAGGGCATCAGCTGTAATGGGCTGTGAACTGAATCATTAGACTGCATCTGATTTTTACTGAGTGCACCTATTTCAGTGGCAAGTGTAGTTCCTCTTGATGGGAAGCAGAGATGTTCAGTAGGTAATATAACAAAATGGGCTGGTTATTTGATGGACCTGAGAAATGAATAGCCTTCTTAGTTCAGTGGAGGATGAATATTTCTGAATGAAGCTTATCAGATTGATAATCATGCCAAATCTAAGGCTAGCTAGCTGAGACTTTTTCTCTGAAAATCATTAATGAATCTTCTAGAAAATTTCCAGTGTGCTGGCTCTGAACCTCAAATAATGGTACCTTGTTTTAGTACAAAGGTGGTGATCAAATATGTTAGTGGAGAGCATTTAAAAAAATTAATTAATTGAAAAACTGATTTATAAAGGATTGGCAAACCTCTACTTGAAAAGCTCTGCTTTCTGGGATCCCAGTTTTCCCAAGATAACTGTATCAAAGGTAAAGGTCTTCAACAGAGGGTTCTTGAAGTTATAATTTCAGAATTGTGGAGGTTTAAGAGGATAGATATCTATTAATAGGTTATATAGGTATACGTTAATTGGTTTCTGATACTTTTAAAATCATGTAACTTGAATCTCAGCACGTACGAATCTTTAAATCAAGATTTCCCTGTGGATAATGAAGTTGCCCAATTGTCTCCCTTCTTAAAGAAGCACTGGTTTATATATGCTGTGGCTTAGAGCTTTCTAGCATGAACTATTCCCCAAAACAGTACTACTTTTTTCAAACTGATTTGAATTTGCGGAGTTCGAAGTAGCCACATGATAGCTCTACACCCATCAGGTCCAGTGTTGGATTGCTAAAGTTATTTAGGTTGTTTTGGAAGAGAATAAGGGAAAGGAAGTGTGAGATTATGGAACACAGCTGTGGGATAAAGCTGTTTCTGGCTGGCTGAAGTACTAAATGTCTATGGCAGCCTAATGAACAATGCCAGACCAAATTTCTGTGAAATCAAATGATCTCTAATGCGTCTTGAGTGCCAGCTACAGGAACACATGTCGTCTTCTAAGAATCAGAAGCCATCTGCTCAGTTCATGCTCTCTGTTTGTGTGCTGCGCCGCCCCCACCGAAAGCACTTGGTGACGGAGAGCTGATGGGTTACACACTCAAATACGTCGATCAGCTTCAAGAGAGGGGAGCCCAGAGCAGTGTTACACCAGTGCTCAGCAGACTGCTGTGCCTGCACATCGTGTACCCTCATCAGTATGTGGGGCACACATTATGTTTCTGGATGCTGAACCAGCAATGCGATTGTCTGTCCATCTCTTTAAGTCTTCCATGATTATAACTCTCGTTATAATCACTCATTGGTGTAAGAGAGAGGGAGGGTGTCATAAACTTGTATAATTTGTTCTCTGCTTATCGTCAAGCTCTCCCAATTGTAAATAACATGAATTAAACCATGTCAGTGATCTAGGCAATGTGCACTAAATCAAATCTAACATATGTTTCACAATTAGGCTACATCAGAATGCATTATTTAGAGGGTTTATAACACACATACTGAATATCACAATTCTTTTGCATAATGAAAAACACGAAAAGCAGTGTTTATTTTAAGTTCAGTGTATAATTTCAATTTTTGTATGTTTTTCATGTTTGAAATCTAGTAGTTAGGATAGCAGTATTTCAGGTGATCCAATTTTACTTTTGCTCCTAGATTTAATTTTTATCCTGTTTATATTTGATTCTGCTGCTTTTTGTACCACAAGGTTTTGAGGCAAAGTCACCTGAACTTCAGTAAGTAGCTTTGTCTTCTTCACTTGTAAACCCTGATGACATAAGACTTCTTTATAGATTCTAGAGATTGTTGAATAAAAGAGTCTGTACATATCTCACAAATATAGTCATACAATCATAGAATGGTTTGGGCTGGAAGTGACCCCAAAGCCCATCCAGTTCCACCCCCTGCCATGGGCAGGGACACCTCCCACTGGATCAGGGGGCTCAAAGCCCCATCCAACCTGGCCTTGAACCCCTCCAGGGACGGGGCAGCCACAGCTTCTCTGGGCAACCTGTGCCACTGTCTCACTACCCTTATTGTGAAGAATTTATTCCTAATGTCTGATCTAAATCTTCCCCCTTCCAATTTAAAGCTGTTCCCCCTCGTCTTGTCACTCCAGGCCCTTGTAAAAAGCTCCTCCCCAGCTTCCCTGTAGGCCCCGTTCAGGTACCGGAAGGCCGCTATGGGTCCCCCCCCCGCCTTCTCTTCTCCAGGCTGATCAACGCCAATGTTCTATTTTATTCCACAAATATATATGGCATAAGTAAATGTGCATAATTATAATTTTAAGTAATACTTGTCATTCCAAGGGTGTCTGAGACTATCAAGGTATCTCAGTGGGGCAACAACAGTGTTTTTGCAGAACTTAAGAAATTATCAATGATTTTTTTGGCTAGAAAGGTTGTTTTGAACACTACCACCTCGGTAAACATCTCTTGATATACGAAATGTGAAAATCAATTTTCAGGCAAAGGTTTCATTGTGATATTTGACTTGCAGTGGACTAGGTACTCTGTCAACCATGACAACCTGACTTCTTTGTAATAGGTCTGTGAGATGTTTAATATCAGTTCAGAGCAGATATATATTTAAGACATTTTACTGAAATACTGTCCTAAATCTGAAGGAAAAAAAGAATTTCTGGGTTGAAATCATGTCTCCAGAAGGCTGAAGTATTTTTAGTTATTGAAATAATTTAGTCATCTCCATTTTTATTGGAAAAGAACAATATATACCTAGGTGTTTGAATAGGACTCGTACTACTGAATTCTGCTCTTAAAGCTATTGAGTAAAGACCACACCATTGGCTTGACTGTTGGCAGTGCCCTTCACAACAATTTGTCCCACAAAAGTAGAATGCAATGCATGTCCTTATGCATAATGTAGCAGTAGCATATTCAATACTGCTAAATCTAGGTGTTTCTGGGCAAGTTTAAGTCTTTTGGCTGTAATCCCAGAAAAGAGGTCTGAAGTCAGCAAATATGTGCTCTCTGATTTTAGACACTTGAAAGTCTAAAAGTTAGAAGAATTTAGTTTTTTAGGAGAAAAATGTAAGTAAGTGTGGAGCAGAGCTAGAGCAGAAAGCTCTGGAGAAGTAGCACTCACTCCCGTTCTACAGCAAGCACTTCATCTTAAGCATCCCCCAGAATAATCCTTCAGCCTTTTTGTGATGAGCCTTATGCAGAGTTCAGTTTCATCATTGCACAGAACTCCTTGGAAGGGCGGGAGGAAGGAGGACTTGAGTTTTGGGTTCTGTCACTGTAACAAGAAATAAATTGAATGCAAAGAGCATTTGTGTTGGACCTGATGACTTGGTGCTGTCAGATGATGCTGTGTTGTGACTAATGTCTTTTCCCACTTTATTGTTACTGAAATCAATGGCAAAACTCTGTTTATGTTTAAGAGCACAAGACAAGATCCAGAGTAAGTGACAGAAGCAGATGACTAACAGTAATGATAGCAATTGGGAACGAACGGCCCTATCAAAGGGTACATTCAGAGTTGATTTAGAGCAGTAAGTAAAGATAATTCAGTAGCTGACTCAAAACAAGATAAAGGCAACGCTGAAGAACATGCTATTGAAGGCACATCCACTGTGTGCAGAGAGAGGGTCTCAATACATTTTAACTGAGGGGAAAAAAGTATTTTAATTCCAGATGGTGGTTATGCAAATGATCTTTTAATTGGTAAGCAGGAATATTTCCCTTTGCCCATATTTATTTTTTTGAGGTTAAACTTTTGCTTGTGCAAACAGTGCACACAGGCTGGTTCACAGCAATGGACATCTGTGCCTTTTCAAATTGTTAACACTAGATGAGTAGCCTTGGCTGAGTACTGAGCACCAGCTTCCAATACCTGATTTCAATTGATCCATGTTAGGGTTGGGTAGTATCCCTTCTCTGGCCAATCTTCCTCTACCAATTTTGAATCTGTCTTGCCCTGTAGCAGCCTTTCTTTTCATGGGAAAGCTCCGCCAGGTGTGCTGCCTCCTGGGGTCTCTTCTCCCTGGCAAGGGGCTGCCTGGGAGCTGCAGAACAGCAAAGCAACCTCTATTCCTGGCTCATGTACTGCATGGAGGGATTGAGGGATTGCCTTGTAGGTTAGAGATGGGCCAAATTATTTAAGGAATTGCTCTGGAATTGGCTGCACCTTGGTATAATACCAAATACTACTCTGACCATATGCAGATACTGTTGCCCTTTATTCTGTCTGAAAATGTGTGCTTGTGGACAAACGATTGGTGTAGCCATGAGCTGGACTGCAGGTGTGGAGGAGAAAAGGGGCTGGAGAACAAGTCCTACGAGGAGCAGCTGAGGGAAGAGGAGAAGAGGAGGCTGAGGGGAGATCTCATCACTGTCTACGACTGCTTGAAAGGAGGTTGCGGTGAGGTGGGTGTTGGTCTCTTCTCCCAAGTGACAGATGATAGGAGGAGAGGAAATGGCCTCAGGTTGCACCAGGGCAGATTCAGATTAGACATCTGGAAAAATTTCTTCGTTGATAGAGTTCTCAGGCACTGGCAGAGGCTGCCCAGGGGTGTGGCAGAGTCACCATCCCTGGAGGGGTTTATAAGCTGGGCAGATGAGTTTCTGAGAGACACGGTTCAGTAGTGGACAGGTACGGTTGGACCTGATGATCTCAGAGGTGTTTTTCAACTAGATGATTCTATGGCCAGAATCCAAACTGCTCTTTTGTGACAGTGTTGTGCATGGAGAGTTAGAATTCTCTGAACCACTGCTTTTATCTTGGTTGGCCAAACGTATCAAATGGCTAAATTAGAAGCGATGCCAGGATCCCTGATATGATCCCCAGTGTTTATATCCATCCAGCTTGAGAGCTGCCTGGGCACTGCTCCCTGCAGCACTGAATCAGCAAGAACATTAAGGTAAGAGTTGTATGAAGAAAATGAAGTAGTAGAGTGGCATGTAAGGAGGAAATACATGCTTAACTGTCTAAGAAGTAAGAAATTGTATTAGAAAACTAGAGATGTTGAGGTAAACCTGCAACCCTACCCAGAACTAGCACAGCTCTTTGATTTGTTCATTTTTAAAAACAGTGGTTTTAAAACCTGTCTATTTGTGGATTCCAAAATATTTTTCAAATATGGAACTCTGACCAATAAATGTATTGGTAGAAATAGTCATGAGATGTAAATTTTAACTTCTGTTTTTAACTAGCTTTTTGACTGTTTCATTAGAAGAATCTCATCATGTATCTTGGAGAGAAAATGGGTGAAAGAGGTGAATTATACTGGGACACGGAGACCAGCACAGATGTTCCTAAGGTATTCGGAACTGTTGAGGATTAGATGTATCATAGCAGAGTTTCTTGCATATTTCCTTAAATACAGTTGCTGTTGTATTCCAAACTTTCTCTCTCTGGCAGAAAAATGGAGTGTGAAATCCTGCTTCAGTGGGAGGCAGAGGCCCGGATCCTGCAGTGAACGCAGTGGTGGTATCGGGGATCTTGCTCTGTGAAACCTCTCTACTTTGTCCCCTGAAAAAACAGTGATGTTGCTAAGCTCAAGGGGCTGGTGTAATGCCTAGGTCATGCTGCTGTTATTCCAAGGAGCTCAGCAGTGCTGCATTTGGAAAGAAAACACCATATGGGCATTTTGCAGGGGCTTTCAGCAGCCTGATTGACACATAGTCTCATCACAATGCTTTTGAAATCATGCAGTATTTTATATTGCATTATTGTGGCTTCTGGAATGCAGAAACATATTGGGGGGGCAAGGAGGAACTACATGACCTCTGAAGCCACAGTTCATGGGCTCTGCAGTAACCCTGCGTTTCCCACCGCTCCCTGCTTGTGCCTGGCTGTGGCTCTCTGCCTCGCTAACTGCTGTGTTGTGCTATGAACTGGATCAGTGAGCGGGGGTCTGGGTTAAAAACAGTCTGTTTGTAAGCTAGATTATCTTGTGAGCATCCATCACACGGCCAGCAGGCAGGGACCTGCACCTCGGAGTTGTGGGTGAAGGGAAGAAGGGACTGAATGACTGGGAGGCAGAGGCAGGGGTGGCAACCCGTCAAGCAGGCTTGATGCTGAAACTCTGCACTGCAAAACAAGAAGTGCCACCACTGCCCCCTGGAAATGGTGGGGCTGAGCTGTGCCTTACATCTCTGCCTCTCCTGAAAGCCAGGTCAAGCGTGCACACTGGGTAAATGTGATTTCTTCTTTTTAATGCCCCGGGGATGCTGAGTGGTGTTTACAGTCTGTATTCAGTGAGATAGCCAAGGTACTGGAGTGCCCATGGAGACAGTGAGCAATCAACCCTGCACCTCCTTTCTTGGCTGTAAATTAGCCATCAGTCTAAAGCAGATTTTAGAAAGGCACTGTCCTGGCCTCCCATACCTCAGAGGTGGTTCTGAGAGCTGGGACAAGGCTCAGAGAAGAATGCATGTATTTTGAAGGTGGGCAAGGAAGACTTTGCCTTTGTAGCCCACTAATCAGAGCACTAAGACTGAAGCAGTCATTTGCTCCTGCTTCAAGGACTGTGTTAGGCACTCTGTAAAATGGAATCATCCTCCTAAGAGTGAAGCAGCCACATCTTCCAGGTTGCTTTTCCCGAAGGTTTTCTTGCCTCAGCATCCATAACATTGCTCTGAGCTTGCCAGTGCTTTACAGCTTGTAGGTGGCTGATGGATCACGGCAAGGCTGGCAAGGCAGGCTGATAAATTAGTATAGATCTTTGCTTGTGTTAATAGTTGACATTTGGAAGTCATCTGAAACAAGGCTTCGGATTGAGCCAAAGGAAAGAAAAATGAACTAAGGAACCAGTATTTTATTTGGAGCATTTGGCCCTGGGAGGTGTGGGCACGATCGTGTAACTGGACATGTAGATGCAGCTGAAACTAATGACATGTACAGCTCTGGAGTGTCATAGGTGAAGCAGTTATAAAATGTTTCTGTAAGAACCACATTTAGATGATGACGTATTTAATATTTGACTGGCAAATACTATGTAGTGGTAATCTATTTACTGCATTATTGAAGACTGGTGAGAGAAACCAGTCTACAGCTGCTGTGTTTGGAAATATCTTCTTGTCCTTTGATGCTGCAGAAATTAGTGGGATCTCAGTCTTCCTGGGCTTTGACCTGTTGTGAGTTGTATTTGGCTGTTTTTATTTGTTCAGATTTTAAAAATGCAAAATTTCAGCTCTGTTCAGAGGCACGTGCAAGAGGAATAATGGCTGTTATCCAGAATCATTTAGCAAGTGCCTACACAGCAGAGTGCTTAACGAGGTAGGTCCCAGAAACAGCATAACTGCATTAACACTGTGCTCTGCCTCTGCAAACATACCCTCCTTCTCGGCAGAGCTAATTAGGCTAAATAGGAGGCTGCAATGATGTGTTTATACTGTTCCTAGGACTGGGAAGGTCTGACTACATTTTTTCAGTATAAACCTAGCCATCTTTTCCCTGAGTTTCTTTTTAAAATTAATTTTCTCATCTGCAGTACCTCATCCTTTCTGTTGCTGGTATCTTCCTCACTTTCTCCAGTTGACAGGTTTTAATACAAGCTGGAGAGGATGTTTGTAGCTAATGTCAGTAGGAACAATGCTGTTCTTGAAAGTCTGTTTAGACTGTTCAAGCTATTAGAATAAATTAATGCTTTATGTATTTATGCTTTTTTAAAATGGTGCTTTGTAAATGTGATTACTCAGCCTTGTTTTTGTAGCTTAAGTGTTTCTGTACTATTAAAACAGCTATACTTAAGCTTAGGTTTGCATATCTGTTCTGGTGAGATCACAAAGTGCTGCAGTTTATATTTTGGTTTTTTCTGTTTCTGAAGATAATGGAATGATACTACATCTAATTTCTAGCTGATTTGAGCCTTGCCTGTAGAAAATTTTCCTGTGAAATCTCTTCTGCATTCCTCTTGAAGAAAAGCATGGAAATGTTATATGAACAAGATGAGATTTTTCCTTATTTTGAAACAGTTTGATAGAATCTGTAGACTAATTTATGTACAATGTTTAATTGTGACTCCACTTGCTCTTCTCATGCTGCCTGTAACCAGGAGTACTTACCTGTAGAATAAATTATCTTTCCCCTGCAGAGTATTGCAGGTGGTGTTGTTTTAAGGAAAGGATTAACACCCCTTGTCAAGGTAGACCTGTTGCAGTTGGTTTTTCATGCAAGATTGTTTCACTTGTGAATTAGTTTCTGTGTACTCACCTTGTTGTCTTTGTTTTCTTTCTCCTCAGATGCAGATCCCAAAACACAGCTCAGCTGTGGTTGTCACACCTGTGCTCGGGATAAGACAGCCTTGAAGGGGGAGTGTAGCTTTGGGGGTTACTGTGAACAGCACTACTCCTTTCTTGTCAAACCTACCAGAAGGCAGAGAAGCGAGAGGCTGCTGTGACACTGTACATCCCAGAGAAATAGTGGAGTGGCTGCCCCAGTCTGTTGACAAGCGTGAGGTGCGATACTGTGGTCATTTTGGTTCATTTTGAGCTTATGCTTATTGGAAGGACCTATAGGCTGAGGCTATTCGCTGACCTCTTTCAAGTAAGATGCTGATGACTGCAGATGCTGACTCTGGCAAGAATCCATCCTTACAGTTGATGTCCTTGCTCTCAGTGCCAAAAAGAAATCATGTGGCATTGACTGCAAAAATTGTCCCACTTTAATATTCCCTATTTCATATTCCTGAAACACTTAAGTATTCAAGGCTGTGAACTTGTCACTTCCCTGGAGTCCTTAATTGACTATAAAAGGATTTTAATTTCTCAGTTGAATATTTCTGTATCTAGCAGAGAGTATTGCTAATGGAGACGAATCTAGCTGTCCATGTTTCACTGACCTCACTTTCCCACTTCATGCCTCGTTATTGAAGACATAGCAGTGATATTTCTCGATGCTGCTTACTCTGGTTTCATGAACATATTGACTAGGTTTTGGTTTTTCTTTCCCATGCTTGCCTCAGGAGATGTAACTTGTGTTACTGTTTCTGTTACCACTGGATTTAAGACAACACCTGACTGAATTGGTCTGTCCTTACATTAGATCTGCCTGGCTTATGGCTGTCCCTCTAAACTATACAGTCTTGGCTGACAAGTTGATTCCTGATAAGACAGAGTTGTTACTGATGATTGTCTGCTGGCAGAGGCCTGTTATCTTCGGTGGCTGTTTTTCACTGACAATTTCCTTCCTTGCTTCCAAAACTCATTACCATTTTTTACCCTGAATGTTCTTGGGAGGCTGATATTTATTTATTTGATTTATTCTTTCAATTTACATGAAACTGGTAGCTTCAATTAACAGGCATCCATCTGTGCTCTCGGCACCCTGATGGTAATTAAAATTAAGCATCTCTGCATTGGCCAAAGCAATATATGGAACCAAATCTTCCAAAATGCTCCTGGAAATATCTAGGTGTAGGGGTTCCCTCTCCTGCTGGCTTCCCTTGGTCTGGAGCGTTGGAGTGCAATCTTTGCTGTGAACTAAGTGTGCATTTTAGCAGCTTTGCCTGCTGCTCCTCTTCAGAGCCTAGCAGCTTTTTACAATAGCAGTACTCACAATGCCTACTGGAGTTCACACCCCCTGCCCAAGGCTGAGAAGTCCACCAGCTTCTGCGAAATGGCAAGCTGTTGGGGAGGCAAAATACACAGGGAAAACACAAATGGAAAAGTTTTGTGCCAGTTCTTCCTACAGGCTCTGCCACTAAAGGTTGTGCTGATAGCTTGCTGGAGGCCTACCAAAAGGGGCTGTTTCTGGAGCTTGTGAGTTCCAGCCTCCAGCACAAATCCTCTATCAGTGGTACATTATTCCTTTTGCTTCATTTGGCCAGTTGACCCCAGCATGGAAATGACTAACCTGCAAAACATTTTCCTCCTGTTCAGTGTCTCAGGTTCTAATGGCCTTTGTCTAATCATGAAAAGGAAATGCTTTTCATTAGTTTATTTTCCCTCTTTCTTCACCCTCGCCCCAAAAGCTGGAAAGTGCTTTTCAGAAACTATTATTAAATATAAGGCACTATAAAAGTTTTCTGTTACTGGCTTGCTCCATCAGTGTTTGCTAATTTGACTATTCTTACTTTTGTATCAGGAAGATTCTTGGCAAGGAGGATGATGGGGTTGTTAGAACGATGTGGAGTGCAATAACAGCACATCAGATGCCTGCTGTCAACATCTTGAGACGTGCTTTAAAGTAAGTGTTTTTATTTTTCTTTAAGCTAGTGGAGGACAGGTTGCAGTACAGAAGGCTGAAGGGGTAATTTTGAGACACTGTATTTAAAACTGTTGCCTTGGCCTTGGGGCTGGCTTAGTTCACCCTGGCACTGTGTAACCAACCTACACTGTGCCATGGCAGGCACCGCGAAATAAGCTTAATTAGGCTTAATAACACTTAATGGTGAGTTTTTATCTTGAAAGTCCCTGCACTGGTGAATTACTGATAAGTGTAATGGGAGCTGTGCTGACAAGCAGATCCCAAGGTTTGGGCCAAGGATTGGGCTTTCTGGTGCTGTAGGTTACTCAGATCTATTTTGAGATTTTCAGCTATTAGTTTTCCTCCCCTGTCTTTAACACATGTTGCCAGACAGACTATGTCATAACCCAGGTGCCCTCAGCATTATTCACACCAAAGCTTTCTTCTGACAGTCTTGGAACCGTGTGCCTGCTAAATCTCGCATCTGTTAGCATTTCTGCTGTCAGAGTGAGATTTTGGGAGCAAAAAAAGGAGGAGATTGAGGGAGAGTGGAATGCATTAAATACCTGATATATGAGCATGTTTCTAGGCTGCTCTTGCTTTGAAATGATTATTTAGCATGGTGAAAATATATTCCTTTTGACAGTCTTTGAGCAGAAGCATAGGTTTTTAACAAACTGTACCTTGCAACTTGTTAAGGACAAATATTTTAAAGTTGCTGCTTTGCTAGGAGTGTCAAAAGAAGGATGCTAATACTGTCTTAGAAATTCAGTCTTTTTGTTCAGTTACTTTTTGAAATCATTATGCTCTTGACTTGAAGATCTGGTATCATCCTTACTGTATTGATTTTCATATTTTTAAAGTATGGATTAGATAATACGTACTTAGCTGTACTCGTAGGTCTGGCGTTCTGCAGTCATTCAGATGTAAGATACAGAATTTACAGGTTGAAATGATGGATTTTATTGGCATGGCTGATGCAGCTGGAAAAAGTCAAGAAGATTTTGGGCACGAGGTACCTACATTAGGCTTGATAAAATTGTGGCAGACTTCAAGCTAAGGACATTAGCTGAAGAGTTATTGCACTTGGTGTAACTTCCCTGTATTAATCAGATTAATAATTTCAGAGAAGTGCATGGGTAATTGTAGGTGTGTGAAAGTGTTGTTTTCTGTAAAGCTGTTCGTGTGTCTGTTTTGAAGGGCTGTGAGTGTATTTTGGAGGCAGGCATAACTGCTGGAAAAAACCTTCAGGTAAATGGATTTTCAGCTTGCTTTTTTAGGACCACAGGCTGCTTTGAGGATAAGACTGCTTCAGGATAGTTCAACAAAAATAATTTGTTGGCCAAAACTGGGATTCACTGAAATAGTCTATGTTTAATTTGCCATGGCTCGGAGGGTTCTTAAAGAGACCTCTATGTTTTGTACCTTCTGGGAAAATTGCTTTTCAGCCAAATCTGAGCTTGTGAGTAACAGCAGGATAAGCACTGCAAATCATAATCCCACATTAAATTGTCAATCATAGTCAAGTTTTTTTTACAACAAATTAAGCTCTGGAGTTGTTGGAACATGGGGCTGATTCCAAAGGGGGAAGCATTTAGTGGTAAAATAGGATGTATGGTGGGTGTAAGGCCTAGGGTCTGAGCTGTTAATCCCACTCACAAGAGGAGAATTTGGAGTCAGAAATCACTTGTTTCAGCATGTACTTAAAGGACCTGCTTGTCATCGGGGGCTTCAGTCTTTGTAGTTATTTCCCCACCACTCAAGTGAAAACTTTTCTTCTAAGTGCATGCAGTCTAGCGTGAAGGCTGATAACACCAGAGAGACAAGTAAGTTTAAAAAACAAATTGCCATTGTCTGATTTATGCTACACAAATCTTGAAGTGCCTGGTTCTGTTTCCTCTGTAAACCCATTTAAAAGCATAAGAAGAAATATTCTCTAGTATCTCACCAATGCCAGCTAAAAATAAATTGCCAACTTTAAAATGCTGTTTTCAGATTAAAAAGCAAACACTCCCCCAGCAAAACACCAGTGTTGGAATTATTAATGCAAACAATCAATCAGTGCCAGATGAAACAGATACCATACTTTTAAATGGAATATTCTCCAATCCAAACCTCACCTATGCATGTCTCTGTGTATGTAACTGATAGAAGCTGTGTCCTTATATATTTTTCCACCCTTATTGTACATCATACAAACTGATACTGCTCAGGTGACTGAAGACTATCCTGTGTTCATAAGGAATCTCAATAGAAAAGCCCTTCTGAGAAACTGGTAGTTGAGGCTGTGTGTTGCCGTGTGTTGCCTTTGGGAGCTGGATCAGACCCTTTGCAGGCCCTCTTGTGTAGGTTTGCTTGTTCCAGCAGCCCTGTGTCTGCAGACTCCTGGGAACACGAGCCTGACATCCAGTACATCTGAGCTCAGTCCTAGTCACTCAGACCCATTAAACTGTTAGCAAGAAGTTACATTCACCCAGTATGGAGTCACAGGAAATCTGTGTTTGAACTTCTGGTTTGCATCTGTGGATTTACTCTGGAAAAATGTAAAACAAGGGAAAGGCTGCCTAGAAGGACAGCTGGAGAGAAGATGGGTAAGACAAATGAAACAGTGTGGAAGAAACATCAACAAGGGGAAGAGGCTGGGGGATGCAGAATTAATAGAAGAGGAATTGCTGACTGACCATGAGGTCTTATGGGCAACAGAGCTTTATGCCACATACACTGTTGTAGTCTGCAGTGCACTGATACACTCTTCCTTCTCTTTTCCTCCAGTTTCTCAATCAACACTGCTCATGGCTCTGCTAAGGTTTAATTCTTTGCTTTGTGGCTCATTCTGAATCAGTTTAAGGTCCTGCATGAAAGCAGATATTGTGCTACGGGGTTGAACAAATGAACTTGCATTAATCGCTATGATTTTTTAAATTCTAATTTATTGTTTTTGAGATCATAAGTCTACAGTGTTCCCTTGCAGCAGAATAAAGATGTCAGGATAATGACAGTGTGATTTACTATGCAAATAAATTATTGATGGGAGACAACTAATGAAACAATGTGGGCTTTTTCTGCCAATCCAGGTTGAAAACAGGAGAGTTGCAAGTACTGCCTCTTTATAATACAAAAAGGTACTACTTCCAGGTTTGTTAGAACAAAGAATAGGGATGTGAAATAGTCCTCAGGCTATTAAGTCTTGGTTGTGTTTCATTGCAGACTGTGTGGGCACCCTTAGCACCATTTTGTCATTTATACTGGTCAGCCACGGGAAGGAGAATGCAAGGCAGGAAGAAAACTGGCCTTTGTGTCCTTTCATGTTGCAAACGCACCAGTGCAGCACCTGTGTCAGACCTACCCCCTGTAACGCCACAGAGTCTCTCTGCCTCAAAGACAACCTGGCCAATGGCCACTGACAAATGCACTGGGATTAAGGGAGTGCAGGCTTGTAGAAGTACTTCATACAACAACCCAGCATGATGTATTCCTTTCTACTTCCATTATTCAATCAAGTCTTTTTAAACCTGATGGAGGGCATGTTTCTTTGCTTTATCTAATTGAATTGGGTAGTTACATTAAAACTGGCATAGAGTAACTTGGCAAAAGAGTTATTGCTCACAAAAACAGAGCCTGGGCACGGAGCACAGCTCAACATCCTTTCCTAAGAAGAAAAAAAACCCCTTGGACCAGAGAAAGTAAGCTGAATTTGCAAAAATGTTACCTTTTATTCCTTTCTGGACCCTCTGAGATTGCTCCCACATCAATTCACTCCGCAGGACAATGGAGCCATTGTCTCCGAGCTGGCAGCAGCCATTTGCACAGCTTGCCTCAATTAATATTTTGTCAAGGTTTCTTTGAATTGCCAATGTTCTATGCTAACCCCCACCCCCTCAACTTGGAGCTAATTAGTGATGCATGACAGTGGAAGTGCTGCTTTTCTTTTCCTCACCCCGAAAGGTTTGCCCTGCTAAAAGGTGGCTCTTGGGACTATGAGAAGAACAGGCCACAAAAATGTTTTTCTTATAGCAAAGATGCAGTGGGAGGAATGGACTGCTTTCTGGAGGTTCTCTTGGGATTATTTGCATGTAGAACATCAAATATACCTTGGAAAATCGTTATTTAACTGATTGCTTATGCTCCTCAGAACCTTCCCCCCACTCTACTCTTTACTGTGTTAAGTCAAAATTGGAAATACCACAAAAACAGTAGCTCACAAGACCCTGCTCTGTAGTGCCTACCATGTGTTGCTTTATTATCTGAAGTTCCTCCTCTTTGCTTTCCTTCTTTCCCCCTCCACCCACACCCCAGCACCCCTGCTGATTCTTTTGTGGAGGCTGCTGCTATCTGAGCCCTTTAGATGAGCTCTGAGAAAAGCACTGTGGGCAGTGCGGTGCCCTCTTTTGGGCTGCATCTCTTCTGAAGATGGTAAAATGTACATTAACTGTGTCTGTACAACCCAAAATTAATTTCTGATTTATTGCTAAGAGTGGCTCAACTAAAAATCTAATTTACAATATAGTCTGGAGAAAACAATTATACACCAAGGAGGAGAAATTTGTTTGGGTTTCTTGTTGTTCCCCCCCTTCACAACACAAACCCAAGTGAAAATCCAAAAGAACTGAGGTGGGGAATATAATAATTTCCTGAAAAACGTCATAGACTTTTTTCCTTTCTGTGGAGGAAGAGAACCACTGTGCATTAACGCTCCTCTGAACAAAGCCCTTTCATCTTCCAGGGAGGATTTTGTATTCAGTGGTGTCAAAACAACTCTAGTTCAAATTAAGTCTGTCTTGAAATCTCCTAAAGATGTGGTTGTCCCTAATTTCTGATAACTTATTCTCCACAGAGTGCTTTTCATCACCGGGCGTTGTGTTGTTGTAAACTGCATCCTTTTATGCGTGGGGAGTCTGGCTGCCAGAGTAATTCAGTGAGGTTGCTCTTGATTTTTGTCAGCATAGGTGAGATAAGTCATGTTTGATCCCTGTATTAAAGATTCCAGCTTATGGTGTTAATTGATGATAATGAAATGGATATAGCAGTAAACCTGAGCAGAAGCTCCTACATTTGCTGTAGAACTTCTTCTAATTGTTCATTCGCTATTGAAACTCTTGGATCTCTGGGATTTGATTATTTGTGAAATACGGTGCTTGGTTAGGTAGGGGAAAGAGTTCTGTAACCCACAGTAAACCTCATCAAAGTGGGAGAAACTGAACACATATGAGTTGTAAGGATTTTGTTGCTAATTTTAATACCTGATGCTTTTAATCAGTGGGTTGATGTGCTACTGTCCAGCTTTTAGCATAGTTAAATTTAACACATGTATGATCCTCAACTTCTTTCTATGACTGCAAAACTTCTCTTGACTACAACTTTAATTTAGCGTGATTTACTGTGTAAAGGTTTTGTAATACACTTATGAAACAAAATTGTGCTGAAAGAGCTGTTTGAACACAACAAAAGTTGATGATGCTGCTACTCTAGAAAAAAATTTCCATGAAAGCAGCTTTTTGTTTGCTTTTGCAACTAAATCTATCTTCTCTATATGTTCTATATGGTTGTGAATTGTCAGAAAGAAGAGGTTGAAATATCATGGAATTAAGAGAAGGGGTGAAGAGAGTGACTGAGGATGTGACAATTCTATCACTGACAGGAACTAATATTGACACCAGGGGTTTCTTTTAAAGAACTATGTACGTGTACATTGCTCTGATGGTGTTCTTTAAAATAACTTTATAAAAATAACTTTAAAAGATTCTTAAAATAACTTTTTCTATGTAAATCTTGCTGTGTGGCATCTGGGAAGGTTGAACATAAAGTTCATGTTGCATGTTCTGAAGAGCTGGAACTCTTTACGAATCCTGTTTAAGCAATTAGGAGCTCTTGAAATCTTAGCCCTGGTGTCAGGACCTGGAGCAACTGGAGCAGGGTCGTCTCTGGTCAGTAGCAGAGTTAAAACTGTGGGCAGAAACCATGTGTGGCTTCTGAATGGGCTCTGCCAGTGAAGCAGTGTGTAGGATCCTGTAGTCATGATCTGATGAACAGATTGTTTTCCACCCATCAAAATTCTTGTCCAACCTACAGATGATGTCTCTCCTGCAAAATATAGCAAATTTCTTTTTTACCTACTGCATTTTATTCGAGGGGAACAATATGTCTTACAGAGGTTCCATATATTAATTCTGCTGTCTACTAGTAATTGTATTTCATGGAAGAACAGACAGAGACAGAAACTGAAGTGTTACATAAGAAAAAATAGTTAAACAGAAAGGTCAGTTCTCCTGCTTTTTAATTTCTAAGCATGACTTTCAATTTTGCATAATATTCCAGAATTTCTCCCCACTGAATACCCAGTCATGTGAGACACTGCTTTCAGTTGAGGTTCTTCAGTGGCCCTATCACTCTTATCAGCATTTGTGGGAAGCTTTTGAGCAGTTCCATACAGGAGTGTGCATCATCTTGGAAGACTGTATGTTCTTAAGGAACAGGAATGCAAGCGACATCCAGTTATTAAATTGTTTCCAGTTCTTCCAGGCCACACTATCAACTGTGGCATTAGCATCATGTGGGAATTTGTGGCAATGTGTCCAGAATCAGTAGTTCAGTTTCTGTAAGGAAAAGCCAGTTGCAGACTTTAAGGGCCTGGTAGGAGTGTACCTTCCCTGCAGCCCAAGGTGGAAGGATCCACGTGAGGCGTTAAGGATAACAGCTGTGGTAAAGCTCCCCTTTGAAAGCAGCCACGCTCCGGGGGCATGGTCTGAGCTCCTGAGGGCACGTGTGGGGTCCTGAGCGGGCTTGCACGGGCCCTGGGTGGCACCAGCACTCTGCAGTCTCACTGCTATGGGTGGCAGAGCTCTCTAGCTCAAACCTGGTTTGTTTTCTTGTGTGCTGCAGATACAGTTCTTGACTGCATTGCAGATAAACTGTATATATAACTTGATTTATGAATGAACATGTTTACTCACCCTGAAACAGAGAAACACAGAGCCAGGGTGCAGCACTGTCGCTATTGTACAAAGTCTTCCAACAGCAATAAGCTGATTGCCAGCGAGGAGCTGTGCCTTATTTACCTCAAACTAATAATATTTTCCAACCGCTTAGTAGGACATTTTACAGTTTTGACAACAACTTGCATCATCTTGAAGAAAAGTACATGCAAAATTAGTTGTGACTTGGGCTTCTTCGTGTCCTGTGATACCAATGTGTGAGATTCTCACGTTGGTTAACATTGGGTGAACTCGATTCACCTCAGGTAATGAGTGAAAATTGCAGAGGATGGTGTATGCTGAAACTATCAATGACCTTAAAATTTAAAAAATGCTTCCTTTATTATGGCCTTCTTCGTCTCTTTGAGGGTGTAGCTGCAATTTCTATTTATTTGCAGAGAAGTGTTCAAGTATGTGAAACCAGTAATATGCAGAGTGCTGTAAACAATAGAGTAACCTGTATCAAGAACAACTGCTCTGTGCCCTCCTGGCAACCACAGGGGGAAACAGCAATTTAGCCAAGTGTTCAGAGCAAATAATCTTGCGCCTTTTCCTATCTTTTTGAAGTTTCTGTGAGCGTACTGCAGAACCAGACTTAAAGTTACACACGACTCTTAATTAGTGACTGAGAAAAGAAGGTGTATTTGTGTGTGTCAGCTGGAAAAAAATGTGCCTTCAAGGACTCGGCTCTGTTGATCTTGGATCTGATTTCAAATTGGCTGACTTGCAAAACAGCCCTTTAAACTTAGATACTGCTCCAGAACGACTGCTGTCAAAACAGTAGAAAAAATAAACAAGAAAATCATATATATCTAACCCTGTAGTGTATGCAAAAAACAGCTCTAGGAGCAGCATGGCTGACTGTGTTATAAATGATGTGCCATCGGCATCCAGCTGTGTAGATGTGAGACTGCTTCTTCTGGAAATGCATGTGGAACCCTTTGTGTTTGCTGAGGCATTGTCTGAACTTAAATATACAATATTTTCGTAGGAATTGAATTGCATTGAAGTGCTCTACTGGCTTCATCAAACAGTCTGGAAGAAATGCAGATGGCTGCTATAAACATATGAAAATATAAGGACAATTGCACCTTTTTCCAACAGTCATGTGGGATAGAGATGGGAGATGTAATACTTGTCCACAGAAAACAGTGAGATTTCTGTTGTGTAACCTCCTAAGCTGCCCTGTGAAATTCCATCCAGATGTTCCAGCAATGAATCAGTTTTTTTTTTCAGATATATCCATGCATTTATGAGATGATTTGAGCTTGGAGAGTTTCAATCTACTGCTGTTTTGGGCTCAGCTTTTGCAAAAATGTATTCACCTGCTTAGTAGTTCTACAGTTACAAGGAGTCTGTAGGATTCAAAGAACAGAGTGGTTTATAGACTTCAATGCTAGAAAGAGCTGCTCAAAACCCGGAATTTTGATATAAAACCCAAATTGAATAGTTGAAAGGCAAACCCACCATTGTTTAATCTAATCTATTTTTGTGCTTATACTTTTCAACAAAATGAGAAACAAGTAAACACTTTGGTAGCAAGCAATACTTGTTTTTTTTTGACATGAAGCAAACTAGATTTTTGGGTTATTCCCCCTGCCAAATGCATTGCTATAAATATGGTTTCAGACAAGCTGAAGTTTCACTTTGAAAACGTAAAACCAGGATATCTTGGTGTTTCCCAAGAGAACAGTATAATCTGTAAATGTCGAAATCAAGTGTTTAAACCTCTTCAAGAATCCCCATCTACATTTTTGTTTAAAACCTATTTGCTGAATTTGACATGGATTTGTGAACATCTTTATTCACTCAGAACTCCATTTCTCTGAGTTTGGTGATGGATTGAGAGCAAATCCTCTCTTATGAGTTGCTATTTGACTGTAGGCAGATCACCCTTGTTCCCAGTGTTCAGGAAGGGACACAGTGCAGACTTGTGCGTTCAGTTCTTTGATCTAACAGGGCAAGATCAGACCCTGGACACGAAGCAGACCTTGTGGATTTGTGCGCTGGGGATTCCTGAAGCTGCAGGCAGCCTTTGGAAGCAACAGAGCTGGAGAAGCAGTCTGAGTGATGCTGCAGAGCAGAGCTGTCATTCAGAGCAGTTCTGCATCTGTGAGTTGCACGCTGCAGGTTGCTGTTGCCAGGCCTGATCTTCTCCAAGCGTGTACATGGGTGTCGGTGAGTGGGAGCAGGGGTGCCATTCCTGTGGGCCGCAGGGATGTGGGACACGAGTTTAATATTCTGGGTAGCAAACAGAACGCTGAATTAAAGTCAGGATGATGCACCAGTCAGGGAATTGTTTGTGCTGCTCTGCTTGTCTCTCTTTGGGCTCTTTGCCCAGCTGGCCCCGGCCCAGGGAGCGCAAACTGCTGCTGCTCGCTCCGGGAGAGCAGCGACTGAGGGAAACTGGTTGGGAATCAAGTCTCGCTTCCCATTCCTGATGATGAGAGGCACTTGCTGAGTGCAGCAGGGGGGCTGATGCTCTGTCTAAGGAAAGCAGCTTGCCAGGGCTCCAGAGGGAACGGCAGCTGCTCGGGGAGGAGGAGTGCAGCACTGGGACGCAGTGGCGCATTAAGGCCGAGCCTACAGCTGTAACAGAAAATGTCATTTTAGAAATCCTGAGCTGATGCAAATAACAGCCTGGTTGGACATCTTCAGGAGGTAATACCGCCCCGATGCAGGCACTGTGAGACCTGTCTGAAGCAGGGGGGCAGTTAGGGGGGTGGCAACTAAGGAAACAAAACGGAAGCAAAATGGGGAGAGGTTCCCAGGCTCGATCAGACACCGTGTGGAAGGGCAGGACTACGGCAGCATGGGGTGTCCACCTGAGAGCAGGTAGACTGCACCCAGAGAGAGAAACTGGGTGGGCATCAGGCAGAGGAGCCAGCTTTGTGGGCTTGTGGGGACCGTGCAGTGGAGCAATGCCACATGTGAGGTTGTTACAGCGCACTCCGTGTGTGTGTGACAGTGGGTACATCCCTCAAGGAAAAGTCCATGAAAATGAAAGCAGGCGGAAAGCCGGGAAGGCTGCTAATGTCCAGTATGATGTACTCTAAAGTGAAAGGGGAGGAACGGAGCATGGAGGGGGAAAAATGGAGAAACTGGAATATTCCAGCATGGAGAGCAAAAGGAATTTGGAGACTGAAAACATCCTGTGACCAAAAAGTACACTTGTGGGAGCTGCTTCTACTACACAATGACCCTGAAAACCACTGGAAAATAATTATATTCCACTGTACCTTAAGTTTCTCCCATTTGTAGAACAGGGTGTGTGGGAAGGCCCAGAGACCCCCAGCCAGGGTCTGAATTTCATTATGCCCAGTGTTTGTAAACAGCAGAAGAGACCAGACAGATTTAAAAATAATTAGTTTGCAATTCGAGTGGTTTTGTGTATCACTGTAGGGAAGCTGTTTATTAGAGCATCTTAAAAAGGAGGACATAGGTAGGAAGTAAAGAATAACGATGAAATGGCAAGAATCAAAGAAATTAAACTCACAGAATGGTAGCCATAGACAGAAAACAGTGGGAACAGATTTCCCAGTACCTGGCAGAACTGAGTGTAGAGTCTTTCCTCTTTCCTGACATTTCAGTGCAGATAAAGATTAAAAATAAATAAGACTTGGGATACTTAGGAGAAAGGGGGCACATAATTAGAATGGATTCTGCTGTGAGAAGGGAGGTGACTGGAAGTTGCTAGTCTGTAACTTCTGTGGCTAGGTGAGGTGTGCACTGTCAACTTTGTGATTTGGAATCACCGTGTTGAAAGGATTATTTGGCATGCATTTAGGTGGCCCAAATGTGTTTTGTGGTGTGTTTTGGGGTTTGTGTTTGCGTTGGTTGTGTGTGGGTTTTGGTTTTTTTTCCCTTCTGAATGAATGGTGTAGGCAGAGTGCACTCAATCCTGATCTGGTTAGAAGGAGGGCTGTTAAATGGGAAGTGGTTTATTGATTACTATTTTCACAAGCTGCGATAGCTTACTTTTATCATTTTAAGAGATTCTTGTTTTGCCCTTTCACTTAGTGCAAGGTCATGGAACAATTGATTCGACAGTTGGTACAATTTGCAGTTAAAGGGATGGAAACCATGGGTAAGGAAGTAGAATGGCTGCAGTGTTTGTTTTACTCCTTCCCTCTCCCTCTTCCCCCTACCCCAGATGATTACCTGCTGCATTTGCAAGGAGAATTAATAACCAGATTGTCAGTCTACAGACTTCTGCTTGATCAGAGGCTCAGCTGGATCCAATAGCTCTTTCTCCAGCAGAAGCCAAGAACAGAATGGGATTTTTATCCTGTTGCCCACACCCTCCCTCCCCCTTCACTAGGATAGCAGCAAATCTATGTTTGCATGCTCTTATTATAAAGTGTAGTACAGCATTTAGGGTGCTTTGTTCTTTATTTTTAATCCCTTGCAAGGCTGTCATTTAGTATGGCATGATTTTTTTTTAAGTTGTAAACCAGCAAGATTTACTGTCTGAAGATATTTAATTTTACATTTTTAAACCACAACACACTACAGACCAACATCCAGCAAACAATTCCACGCTCTCACACGCAAAGATGCTCTGTCATGGTGTTAGATACTAATTTGCAGTTGATATAATCTGCCTCATAATGCAGCAGCTCTTTCTCCATGGGGGATAGAGAGGTCCTGGTGTAATTTGAAGGATGCCAAAGCTAGTGGGGATTTTCACGCAGTATGGGTGGAGGTTTGGCTTTTGGGTTGGAAACGCAGTAGCAGCAGCCCCGTGACAGCAGCTCTGTTTGACACTTTTGCCATGGCAAAGTTCCCTAGCAACCATGGCTGGCAAGCAGGTGCACTTGCAGGGATGCTGCCCTCCTGCCTCCAAATGCTGCCTTCCGCGCGCCGCCGAGGGCTGGGGGTTGAAACCCACCCAACTCCAGTGCAGAGTGAGTGCCTGAACAGCTGGATGTGCCTTGCAAACGGCAGGCACACCAAAAGCTGTTTCTGTGTGTGCCTTGGTTTTCAGAGCTACAGTGCTCTCTAGGATGAAATGCTTTGTGGCAGGTATCAGCCAGTGTTTATGATGGGTATTGTCCAGAACATGTCTTACTGATTACAGATACCTATAGGGAACTCTCGTCTCAGTACTGGGGACAAGGATAAAATATAGACTGTGCAGGTTTCTTTCCTTTTTCTTTATGAAGAGGGGTTTGTGATTAGAATAATCTGTCATACAGCAGCTGCCAAAGTAACCCAGCCCCTGCAGTCCAGTATCTAAGAGTACTTTACTTTAAGGAAACTATGTAAGGAATAAACTGTCCTTAACATTATTTTCGTAATGAAAATAGAGAGAAATCTAATTAAGCCTTCTGTGTTTGCTGGAGCTCGTCAGGGTCTCTGTTGTAAACAGCAGCCCAAACCTTTCTGTGCAATCTCACTAGATAAGAGGTTGCTCGTTGCTCTTTCTTGGGGAACTTTTTCTGTTAATAAGCCCTTTTACAGCATGCAAACAGTTAATTATATCCTGTGCTTAATGAGCTCTTAGTTTTTGAGGACTTCTCTGGTTGAGGCTGAGAACTATTGACGTATTTCACAGACAAACCCTTTGCTGTTTTCTCTGGCTTGCTGGAAGATGGTAATTGCTTTACCTTTTTGGGTGCTGGTAGTGAAATAGAGGGGCAGATGATAGGAGTGGGAATTCCCTGAGAAGATTGTGCTATAAAACACATGCTGTGCCACTTCCCTGAGAAGTTTCTTAATTTTTGTAGCCTTGCTCTTTAAAAATCTGCCCAGCTTCAGGAAAAGTAGTTGTGTGCAACGAGGTCTACCTGAGCTACAGAGCCATTTTCAGAGGAAATGTGGGAGGAGGAGGTGGAAATTCCCCTAGAGCTAGTAAAAAAATGAAGATGCATGATTATTTCTTCAATTCATAAGGGAAATGGGCTTCATATTTATGAGAAAAGACAAGCTTATCAGTATTGCAGTAACCCATGGCCAATACAAGTATTACTTCATCTGGTGAACTACACTTCAAGGTGTGGGAGATGCTTAATCTGTTTCTTTTATGCCTACCTAATCGTTCTGATAATAAGAATGGGCGTTGGAGGGTTATTGACTTTCATGCCTCAGTCAGAGCCGGGGATGCCCAGCGCTGGACAGGATGAAACCATTTAGTTGTCTTTTGCTGATGCAAATCAGGAGTAAAAAAATCCACAGATACGCTGGCATGGTTATGGTGGAAGACAGGAGAGAGTGGACCCCGTGTTTATTTTCTTAATGGGGATAGTGGCTATCGCAGTGGAAGCCTGCGTGTGTGAATGATAATGAAAAATGAATCAGGAAATGAATGGAGAAGAACATGTAGGGAAGCAGTCAGGAAATGGCAGTTAATATCAACAGAAAGGAAAATGAGCTATGTACAGCACATGCAGCAAGGGATGAAAAGGAGAGGAGCAATATATTTAATATGGCTTCTCTCATCATATTTAATTTGTTGATGGAGATGAAAGCCTGAAAATAAGCTGGAGGCAACAGACTTTCTTGTCTAATCCCCAAGCACTTTTCCTTTTTCCAGTGTAACTAGAGGAACCTGGCATTAGTCATTACTTCAGGTTATTGGAGAGTAGGAGGGATTTATGGCTGAGAAGTGAAGGGCTTAGAGTTAGTCACAATTCATCTAATCACAGCCACTGAACTGACTTTAATTTGAGAGCATTTGGTGTGTTGTTGGCAAGCTTTCCATCTATCATAAACAAAGACACCAAACTAAGGAAAATACTTGCCAACCCCCTTGCCTCCTACATGAGAACATTAAAAGGCAAGTGGCAGAGACGCGTCTGATGCTGAATTAATGCTGGCAGGGGTGGGAGAGCATCAATTGATCTACTTCACATAGGCATGTCTATAACTCAGATGGCTGTGTTAAGATGAAATAGCAGGTACAGAGAAGTGGTTTGATATTGGGAGAGAGGGAATCTGCCTGTAATAATTATACACATGGGCAAAGCAGCTTTTAAAGCAAATCAAAGTGAAGAGTTTGGTCCAAATTCAACTCTGCTACAACTCCACCGAGGGCAGTAGTGTTACACCAAGGATGGATTTGTCTTTCAGACCTTCACAAAGGGGATGTTATTGAGGCTGATGAAATGAATTGACAATATAGTGGGTCTCAGGAGGGGATATTCAGAGCAGTAAAAGCCCTGGCCTTTTTTGCCAGGCAGGTACTGCAGACAGTGCAAAGGGCTCTGTGTTCCCCACAGTGACACGGGGAGGGATCTTTCTTTCTGTAAAGGGGAAAGGCAGTGATGAGAGAGATAGATGGCAGCCTACCTGCTTAAAGGAGTAGTCATTAACATGAGAGGGAATAATCAGCCCTTTGTCTGAGGGGGGGGCTGTGTAGGGGGGTGGAAACTGCCAGCAGCCTTGCTGAACAAATGAAGATGTTCAGCCAGGTTATGTGCATCTCTTTGCTGGGGAAGGAAAGGGAAGCAGTTGGAAAGACAGTGCAAAGCCTGTTTAGTAGTTCTATTCTCTGTTTTATTTACAGTTCATAACGCTTTCAACTCTGAGTTCTTTGGTGAGACTCAAAGCTAAGCAGTACTAGACTTGCACAGAATGACTGTGAAGTGATTCTGGTTCAGTAAGTGGCACTGCTCTCCCTTACTCAACCCTGTAGCACCAGGAGGCCGGGGTGCACTGTGCTGTCATTTAGATCAGCAGTAATCATGAGTTCTTAGTTATGTGTGTCAGAAAAGATGCCTGTCCCTCTTCCTGAAAAAATGTAAGAAATTTATTCATGCAGAGGCTCAGCTTCTTCCGCAAGAAAAATGTAGGTTGTTCTAAATGAGATTTATGTGCGTTGTTTCATCCAAGACTGAATGTGTAAGGGCTAAACCTGCCAATTCTCTGCTTAAGTTTTCACTTTTGAAAGTGGCAGTAGAGAGAAGGGCATTCTTTGGTGTGCTCCAGTCTCTTTCCCAGCTTAAGTGACCTTGGCTCAGGCCATTTTAAAAATCAGAAAAAGTAAACTCATTTTCCCTTATAACATTAAAGTCTTCAAGATTCTGAGGGGTGTAAATGCCAAGAAGAAAGAGGCTTGTTTTTCATAATGATGAGCAACATGCTGGGAGAGATGGGTTGAAATTAAAGGAAGGAAAACCTGGGCTTTATATCATGAAACACTGTATTTCAGTGGAGCCTACGTGTCATTGTCATGTTCTGAAGAAGAGAGTGAGCATGCCAGCGACTGGCTCCTTCAAAAGTGGAGAAGCTGAAATGCTGGGCTGTGTAGCCACTGGTCCTGGCAGTAGCTGGGAGATAGCTGGTGATGGCATGAAGGTCTGAGACCTGCACTTTAAGCAAGAATGAGGTCATAATTTTGTTTATGTGCCTTGTGCTCAGTGCTGGCACACGTGGCAGAGACTTGGGTTGTTGCTATGCTCCCCAGCATGAGGGATCCAGTGCTTTCCAAGCTATGGGCATATGTAGGCATCTATGGCTTCAGGTTTAAGAAAGAGCCTGAAAAGCTATTGACTAGTTGTGAAATAATTTATTTTGATTTTTAATGTTAGTATATTCCTCTTTGGCACTGGAAAGCTGAAGTACCTGGAGGAGAGCTGGAGGCTGGTGATTAGGTGCATTGTCTCGTGGCAGAAACAAGGCTCCTGAGACGTGGGAAGTAGTCAGACTCAGAGTTGCCACAGGAGACTTGAACTGTGGTTCCCAACCTTTCCAGACTTAAGGTAGAGACTAATTAGCTCTTGGTTCCTGGGTAAGGGACCGATCCCTCCCAGGACTGGTAGCACGAGGCCTGTTCTACCCAAAGCGTGACTTATCTTGTGTGCAGAATTTTTGAGAGGAGTAGGAAGCAGCCTGTGATGCAGTCTGCTCCCAGCAGATGGGTCAGCTTTTATTTGCAGTGTTCAGTCTCAGGTCTCTGCTAGTCCTAATGTAAACGCACCATAATGCCTCTCCCTCTGATACAGACTCCCACCCCACCTGCAGCTGGTCGTACAGCAGGGGCAAAGCAACACGTTTCTGTTGGAGTAAATGGGACCCCTCAGTTATCTAATGGTTGCTGATTTGCACATAATTGCTTCCAGCAAACACAATTTGATGCTTCATTGACATAAGGCTAGATGAATTCAAATTGTGAATTTCCCTCATTAATTTTTGGAGTTGGGGAGGGAGGAAAAAACCAACTCCCCCAACAGTGGATATTATTCCATTCAAGAGGCAATTCAAAACCATTAGTGACCTGCTCCTCATTTCCCTCCCTCCGCCCCTCCCTTGCTTAAGGCCAGGAAACAGAGCAGGAATGCACTAAACTGCATGTGCTTGGTAGTAATAGCTCAGTGGGCAAGAAAATATCAATGAATAAACCCTGTCTCAGAAATGTTTTCTTTTAACTGCTGTCACTAACTTCTCAGCCGTGTAACACTGGTTCCTTCAAGTCCCTTGTTGTGCTTCTCCTTGGGGTATTGACTTTGGTTTCGTCTTCCAGTTTAGCAGAAAAGATGATTCCAAAGGCGCTGTCCCAGCTTTGCCTCCCTGTACTGCACCGTGATTGGGTTCAGCTAAGGGCAGGCTCAGCCTTCCCTGTGGCTGGGTTGCTTGGCAGCACTGGCAAAGAAGCCAGACACGTGCACAGTGCCTGGGATGCCTGTCCTGGTAAACTGGCTAAGCTATGTTCTCCAAAACAGGGTGAAAAGGAGGCTCAGTTTAGTCATCTGCTCCCCAGATGGAATGGGAGGTGACCCTTCAAGGTGAGAGGCTGACAGGATATTCTGGATGGGATCCCTTAAGTTCAAAGATCAGCAAAATTATTTCGTATTTGCCTTCTGAGTTTTTAAATTCCTGAATTCAAACTGACCCCCCTTCCCCAAAAAAAAAAAAAAGGCAAAGCAAACGTGGTTCCTAGTCAGAAGGATTTATTCTCTTGGAAAAACCAATAGTCCTGGCAGTGCATTTAGAGAAATTGGCTGCACTGTCCAGACATATGCTCCCTTCGGCTCTTCAGATTGCTCTAAAACCTACTTTAGGTATTTGAATTCAGACCAGTGGTGCAAGACAGGGAAAAGCAGCCTCACAGAAAAGGAAGCATTTACAGGACAATCACCACTGCATGTGGCAAGCCCCTTTCTTAGCACAAGAGCACTGTCTGCTGGGACTGACTTCTCAGTCAGGATTAAGCTTTTTCATATATACTGATAAACCTGCAGCTGGACTCATGCGCAGATCGTGATTTCAGCAGGTAGACCTGAAATTAAGGTCACACTGGGTCCCCATAACCTTCTCTCCTAAGGTGAACTGAACCCACTTTGCATGCACTGGAGAAACAGCATGGTTTGAATTTATGTATGCCAGGGCTGTTGCAAACACTGCCAGCAACATCTGTCTTGTCTACGCTAGAAATAAAGGTGGGAGGCATGTGGGAGAGAGCTGCCTGGGTCCCAGGTGGCCCAGCTCTGGTGGCAGACTGGTAGATTTTGCACTGCTGATGTGCTGGGCAGACAGCTGCAGTCTGCAAGTGTCACCACTCCTTCCCTCCTCGGGCAGCCAGGACCCTAGTGCTGCAAGAGCCCCTCTGCAACCACGGCCTCTTCTCCTCTGAGTGCTAGAAATGCCTGTGTTAGCTCCTCTTGCCTCCCTGGAACTGAATGCCATCTCAAGTTTTAGAATTTCCTAATTGCTTTAATTTATTTAAGACAGAAAAAATTGCAAACCTGTTGCTTCTTAGTTATTTTTACTCTCAGCTTGCTTTTGAGCAATAACAGAATTAGATTTTATAGAAAAAAACCAATTGTTAGGTTGGGAACTATAAAAATTTAGTTTGGAATTATGTTCTCAAACTGAGAAAAGTCCAAGAGAAAAGCTTTGAAGAAAATTAAAGCGTTTTCTTCTAAAAGTAGATGTCCAGGTTTTGTACTAGCAGAACTTATTTTACTGGGGAAAGGACTTGCATATTTTGTCTCTTCAAAAAAGTATTTTCTCCTTTTTTGTATAAACTTTCTCATGATACGCATTCATTTTTCCCTGGAACTTCTCTTAAACAAAACTCCAACCCTCCCCCGCTTCCCAAAACCCGACTTTGCAAATCTAGGGAACGTGCCAAGTTATCCCAAATGTATGATTCCCTTTGAACCCTGTGTTTCTTTTTGACATAGAGATGTGAAACTTGAAAACGTCTCCATTTTCTCTGTAAGGAGGTAATATGAATGTTTGCCAAATGTACAGCTTATATGAATGACTTTTGATTTTATTTTTTAACAGAAATCTGCCAGCTCTGTGCAGCTGGGTGTTTGATTCATACTGAATAATATATGCAAGAAGTTCTTCTGCGTTTGTATTCATGAATTCCTTTTTTAACATAATCTTAATTTCAGGCTTAACTCCAGTTTAACAGATGCTTTTGCCTGTGAACATATTAATAGACAGTTGTCCTTCCTTTAACTAGTGAGTTTCCTGGCTTTGTCGTCATGTTCCCATTTAAACCTCTGGGGGTTTTGAGGTCTTGTCATGAAAAAAGATTATTGTTGTGGGTTGGAGCTTATTTGGGTGAAGCAGACAGGGAGCCAGCAAAGAGAGGAAGTGAGCTGCTTGGAGAGTGCTGGAGTTCATGTGATAAATGACATTCTTTACTACCCTGTCATTGCTGGAGTGGAGAGATACTTCTCCTTTCTTATCTGGGAAGCACTGTGCATGTCCTGCATCCCCAGTGGGGCTGTGGGTCCTAACGGTTGGGCTCTGGGCCTGGAAGCACCCTGAAAATTCTGTTAGCCAGGGTTCAATGAAATATATTGGTGTTTTTATAACGGCTAATCCTGAGAGAGGGGGAGATGGAGGAGAATGGCAGAAAATCATTGTATCTGAAATATTCCCCCCCCCTTCTGTATTATAATGAAAACCTGAAATTTCTTGTGAGGACCTGAAACACTGTTATTTCATAATTTTCATCTTTTTAAATATACTTTTGAATTTGAGTATAGCATACGACATCAAATAATATTTCTCTATGCTAATATTTAATGCAGTAAAGATATAAATAGGGAAAATTTTAACTGAAACAAAGCAACAATCAAAATGATTAATGGTGACTTCTGTTCCATGGAGCTTTCAGTGAAATCAGTGCAGTATTGTACAATATTTGATTTTGATGTAAAGGAGCTTTTTGTTTCTTATTGCAAAACATCTGAGCAGTATTTTTGATCAGTTCTATGGCAGGCACTGTGCAGTGATGAGAGCTGCTTTAACTACATCTGAGTCACTCTGAGCTCTGTAGCTTAGGGATGGCACTGCAGTGGAACAGCAAAGTAAAGACTGTCCAAGGGGAAATGCAATAATAAGGTGCAGAAAATAGACCATCAGTGGATGTCAGACCAGAGGACTCTGACTTTGTCCTGTGAACTCTTGCACTCACTTTGTGCAGCTGAGACCAGAAAGAATATTTTATATAGAGAGGGGAGGGGAAAAAAAAGACATTGCTGATTCTGAGAGCAAGAGGGTTTATGGCTGCCCTCATGGGGTGATGCTTGCTGACCTTCACCTTCACAGGCGTGCAGCATTTTGCAAAGGTTTTGAGGCAGATCTACCCCTTCTGGAGACACCAGGAGGAGGAGTGGGCCAGTGCAGGGGACAGTTTGCCATCTTCAGGGAGGCATCAGCAGAACACCGTGACAGGCACTGGGGATAAGTGCAGGGAATAAGGGATTTGTCTCTCCAGTCTTCAGTGGTGGTGGTTTCTTGTCAAACCAGTTTGCTTTGGAAGAAAATGCGGAAATTAAAAGTGCAGGAGGAGAACAGGAAGAGGGTATTTCTTGTCTTCCTGGGACGGCTGTTGTCCATGAGGTGTGTGGGTAGCATCTGGCCAGGCTTCTGCACCCGTGGGAGCTGGTGGAGCAGGTCATCCTGCAGAGTCCTTCACAGAAGCCTGCTCTAGGAAAGCTCCATTGCTTTATCCCCAACACAGTTACAGGCAACTGGTACCTATAATACCTAGGAAACTGGGGTAGTTTGAGGCATGATTTGTCAAGTAGGTGAAAATGGGCCAAAAAGTCAGGAATAAGGGCCAGGAGCTGTACTTCCAGGGAGGTAGATCTTCATGCATTTTCTTCATGTGGCTGTGGCTTTAAACTGTTTAAATTATATTGTAGCTATAGCTTAACTTGCTAATTATTCAGAGATTTAATTCTATATAATACAAACCCTCTTTGTAAGGACTGTGTGGAGGTAGGTGATGTATTAGTGAGCGTGGGCAGTTTAACTAGAAAATCTTATAAGCTTTCTTAGATTCAAAGAGTTTGGCTCTCCACTTAGTGCTGTGGATGGCAAATAGTAATGCCATCCAATAATGCCAAAAATAATATTAATACTGTGTGATGGAAAATTCATGTAAAACAGAATTGTCTCAGTCTGCAAGATTAAATCTTCAGTCCTCAATTTATGCCTGAAGGAGAAACCTCATGGATCTTATGAACTGTTTTCCCTGTACGCAGTACATCCCAATATAAACTGCAAAGATCATCTGTGTTTATAGCTGCTTGTGGGGAGTATTTGGAAGAACAGATGGTGGAAACTTAGTCTAAATAAACTGAGTCTCAACCAGGCTCTCAATACGAGTAAATCCCAGATCTTAAAACCACAAAGTATCCAAGAGCTTCAGTCACTGGGTAGCTCTAACAACCACCTCTCTTGCACTGCTGCCTCCTGAAGGTGACAACTTTCTGTACAGGAACTTTGTGAGAAAATGCCCATTGACTAAGGCCGGTGTGGATAAAAGATGAAGTTGTAAAGAAGGCATATGCTGGAGCAGCTATGGAAAAACACGCTTCGATGCACACTGTGCTTTCACACAAACCCTGGCTCTCCTGGGAACTCATACAGATTGCTCCTTGGCTGAGAGACTGAACAAAAGATGAGATCACTGCTCCTCACGCTTGCCCAGGTCTTGTCCTGGTCCTCCCCAGGTAGCCACAACTTCAAAAAAGGAAAAGGTAAATCCTGCAGCAGTGACCTAAAGAGGGTCAGTACTCTTTAGGTCTCCAAACTATTCCTTACACAGTAGCTGAGTCATGCTGCCATGGAAATTGGTTTCATTCTTGGAGTAGAGAGCTTATTGTGCTGATCAGAGGAAGGAGCTCTTTATGCTGTGCTTTTGTCTTACGAGCCCTGCTGGGAGCAATGAGGGTTTGGGCACTTTCTATGGGCTCTCTTCAGTGCTTTAAGCCTGCAGTAGTTTCAGTGTGAGCTGCTGGGTATTCATCACTACCAAAAGCTGGATTATTAGGAGCCCTTGAATTTTAGGAGCTTAAGGTTAGACTCACTTTTAAAAAACATGTCTCAGTTTAACACGAAGCAAATCTCTGGACGACCTCGTACTTTAAAAAAATAGTTTAGTTGTCAAGATGAGCTGGTTTTTTTTATATACTGGTCCAACCTATTCTCAATCAGGTACTGGCAGGAAATGAAGGGGAAAGAGGCAAAGGGGAGGCTGTGCACTGCTGGCAGCACTGGATCTCCCCTGCCCCAGTAACTGAAGCTGGAACAGTGTAGTTGCAGGGACCGTTTGCTGGCTCAGGTCACCCACACAGCCCAGTGGTCAGTGCAGCAGACTGAGGGGAACTGAAATAACTTTATAAGTAAGGAGAAGTCATCAAATGGTGTAGAAATCATCTGGAAAAACCCTAAGGGCAGAACTGATTCCTGTAGTGGTCTTCCTTACTCCCATTGCATAGTGTTTGGAATTCTTATTCTTTATTTCATTTGAAGAAAAGCCCCTCATGAAAGTCCGAGGTCATTCAGGTGATATGTGTGATACGGTGCTCTCTAAATCTTTCAAAGACCCACATTAAATCAGTGATGAGCCCTGGCTATTTTTAAGGCCTCTAATGAATCCGTTTCTGTTTTTCTTTTATAAACCCTGTTAACCAGAGTTTAAATGGTTTAAGAAAACTGTGCCAAGTGTCTGTGAAATAAACCAGTTTTGCTCAGATATCTGATTAAGATGGGACAGAAAATCAACTTAAAAGTACATTATTGTTACTTTGTTCATGCAAGGGCATTCACACTGTGTTTGGGACTGTGTATTAATGGCACAACTAAATGTTGACCTCACCACTTGTTCACTGTGGATGTTGTGTGAGCATGAAGGAATATTCCAAATGACTTTAGATGTATGTGCAGAAGCTGAAAACCTTTGTGAAATGACCATAGAGTGTTATTCCTTGGGAAGGTCAGCTGGAATACCTGCTGTTGGTTACAAACATACGCAAACAGTGCTCCCCATGTGTTTTTTTTAATTGAAAGCTAATTGTTGGCAGGGATGGTTTACAGTTACTCTCCCAGAGCACCTGAACTACACTAAGTCAGGGAATCCACATCCATGTTCTTGCCTGTGTAATGGCAGGACATCATCTTCCAGTGCTTATCCCCAGGTTGGAGATAAACCATTGCATTCTTCAATGAACCAGCTCAGTGTGAAACCATGCCAGCTGCTGCAGTATGGGGGGCTTGTACAGAGGGGGAGATGTTTGTTCCAAGGCAAATTTAGGAATTTTGAGGGTCTTTGGCAGACTTTTCATTCCTGGTGTTCAGGCCTGTAAATGTAAGGATCTTGATGTTTGCAGACAGATCCTTGCAGTAAACAGAATAGTCAAGAAACAGAACGGTGATTTCTTTTAATTTTTAAACTCTTTTTTTTTTTCTTCTTTTTTTTTGCATAAGCCTGATGGCTCATTCAGTAGAAACCGGAGAGCTTGTCTCAAGCACCCACTTCACATTAGCTTCCATCAGAACAGGAGCTCTACTCACTTCTCAAATCAACAGTGGCAGCAGGGCTCTCAGAGTACCAGGAGGAAAACGTGTCTGGACCACAGAATGGTAAGAGCAAGGCTGCCTTCTCTGCTCTGCCAGCTGGAAGCCTCTGCTTGGTTTGTCTCTGATCGTGTAAGCTCTTCCCTAGATGAGGGAGCTTTTCCTCCAGGAGCTGCCCCAGGCTTTGGGGGTAGGCACAAAGCCAGGAGAAAGCAGATTTGGATTTAGGGTGTTTATGGGTGCTCCACAGCTACTGTGCTGCCTCCAGCAGAGGTGTGAGTATGGGTGCCCTGGCTTTGAAAGCTGAGCTGTCTCGTCCTTACCACGAGAAAGAACATGCAGACACATTGCTTGTACAGCATTGCTGACTGGCTCTGAAACCACATCGTGTCTGCCTTGGTTTCTGTAGCCTTTCTTAAGGGATTTTCATAGAATCATCTGGTTGGAAAAGACCTCTGAGATCATCAAGCCCAACCATACCTGTCCACTACTAAACGATGTTCTTAAGGAACTCATCTACCCATCTTTTAAACACCTCCAGGGATGGTGACTCCACCACCTCCCTTGGGCAGCCTCTGCCAGTGCCTGAGAACCCTTTCAGTGAAGAAATTTTTCCTGATGCCCAATCTGAACCTGCCCTGGTGCAACTTATGACCATTTCCTCTTGTCCCATCACCTGTCACTTGGGAGAAGAGACCAGCACTCACCTCACCACAGCCTCCTTTCAGGTAGTTGTGGACAGGGATGAGGTCTCCCCTCAGCCTCCTCTTCTCCAAGCTAAACAACCCCAGGTCCCTCAGCCGTTCCTGTAAGCCTTGTTCCCTTCTCTGGACACGCTCCAGCCCCTCAGTGTCCTTCTTGTACTGAGGGGCCCAGAACTGACCCCAGTACTCGAGGTGCAGCCTCCCCAGTGCCCAGTACAGGGGCACAAACCTTGCCCTGGTCCTGCTGGCCACGCTGTTTCTGATCCAGGCCAAGATGCCATTGGCCTTCTTGGCCACTGCTGGCTCATGTTCAGCTGCTGCCAATCAACACCCCCAGGTCCTTCTCCCCCAGGCAGCTCTCCAGCCACTCTTCCCCAAGCCTGTAACGTTGCTCGGGGTTGTTGTGTCCCAGGGGCAGGACTCTGCACTTGGCCTTGTTGAACCTCATCCCGTTGGTCTCAGCCCATGGATCCAGCCTGTCCAGATCCCTCTGCAGAGCCTCCCTTCCTTCAAGCAGATCGACACTTCCACCCAACTCTGTGTCATCTGCAAACTTGCTAAGGGTGCACTCGATCCCATTGTCCAGGTTGTTCATAAAGATATTGAACAGGACTGGACCCAGCACTGAACCCTGGGCAACCCTGAACCCTGGGGAACCTGATTTTGCTTCTGCTGGTCCTTGCAGTCAGATTATACGAGCACCTGCCCTTACCTTCGCTTGCCATAGTGAAGGGCCTAAAGGATACTGCAACGTGTTTGACCCACCTGTCCTTGGGCGTGATCTCTACTTGGAGTATAATTTATATAGTTCACAGGCTCTTGCATCATATTGGTTTTTTCTTGAAGAAGTATTAGAACTGTGTTGACTGTGGATGTCATACTAAAGGGGGAAAAGGACTTCATAAAGTTTTTCTTGCCCGAGGGGTGGGGAAAGATTTCAACTTAAAATAAAGCAGAGAAGGTGAAAGAGACAACTTGGTGAAAAAAAAGGTTAGTTAGTGAAGGAGGGAGACAAGAAATAAAAACTGAAGAATTTATATCTTGAGTTGTTTTTCCACACTTCTGCAAATACCAGGCTTGTGTTGCTTTTATTGCTTTGCTAACAGTGCTCTTGGAGGATTAGCCTTTCACCTTGGGCCCTTTTTCTTCATTTTCTTTAAATTTGGTCAACCTCCAGTTGGCAGCAACGGCTCCCTTCAGGCTTGTGGAATGCCTAAGTTCCTTTAGTGCAGTCGTAGTATCAGTGATAGATCTCTAGCAAAGTTCTTAGGATTCTTCAAGCTAATTCTTAGTTTCTCACACTACTGGTAAATTCTTAGTTTGAGTTTCAGTCTGCAGTTGCTATGAATATCTTTCTGATCTTTTCCAATTCGAATATCTATTTTGGCACTGATTATTCACCCCCTTGCTCTCCCTTTCCTTCCTTCTCTTATATTTTCATTTCCAGTCAGGCATTTATTTTAAAGTACTGGGTTATATATAGAAGGCACTGTACCTCTGGAATAAGAAATCTCATTATGTTTATGGGTTATTATTCTGTTTCAGCTCTTGTGTATAACTTTTCCTGGGACTGCATAATGCCTAATATCATAGCATAAGTTTATGCCTTTCAGTATTTAGTGTGTTAGGCATTGTGTTAGCTCTAGTTTCAAATACTTATTCAATAAGGTAGCAATATTTTCTTTATATCCATCTGCCTTTGCTACAGGACACCAGAAGCAGACAGCTAAGTGGTAAGGAATGATGTAGAACAGTAGCTGGAAAACTCTCCTGGGTATTCTTTACTGCTTCTGAGGACTCAGCAGGGCTTGAAATTCTGGTGCCAGTAGAATGCTGTTAATTTGACTGGCTCGGTTTTGGGATCCGCTGACACCTGAAATGGTATTTCTTCTTCCATACCTCAGATCTGGCTTTTGTGGGGGAATAACCTTGACCTGTGACTCTGAATTAGGTGGGGAAAATGTTGCCTTTGCTGACATTGGCATAAACATGGATTTGTGAGCAGAATCATTCCTGTTCCAGGTATTGCGCAGCACTCGCTGTGCAGGGGAAAACACCCAGAACCAGGGTGGGCCAGTGTGGGAGGAAGCCAGTGTGGTTGTTAATGGTGGGAATGCTGGAATGATGTTATTGGAAACATGAAGACTGTGGGTTGTTTCCTGTGGAATTCCATGGAAGTGTGAGACGGTGGCTTTTCTAGCAGAGCAGCTGCAGTGAAGCCCGTGCTGATGGTGCCAAGGGGCTGTTAGGAATGGAACTGAAGTTGGAGGTGGAGACTTGACACTTGAATTGTCTGTAGGAAAGTCCCTATGCTTTCCACATGGGAAAGACAAACCCAGGCCATTGATTGGCACCATGGAGATGACAGACACTGTTTTGCTTTTTGGAGAATTTGTCTGTGCTCCTTGGCATGTGTCAGGATGTCCAGTAGGTTGTTTTAAATCTGAAAGTGTGACTTGCACCATCAGCTGTTGAAGGGGATATTTGCTTGGCTGATGTCCATCATTGCACTAGGCTGTCCTACTCCTTAGATCACTTGAAAGGGATGAATAAAGAGAAAAAAAGGCAAGTTCTGCATTGGCAGACAGTTTTCTTTCACACGGTTCAAAAACTTGTACTCCAGTATGTGATTATGATGTAAAAAATGTATTTGTGTTAAACAAAACAAAAATAAAAACCAACCCAAACCAGCCTCCATAAAAAACAAAGAACTCCCCCCACCTCATACAAACACCACCCTCCAAACCAAACTAAAAAACACCAACAAGCAAACCTGTATTCAAGAAAAACATGGCCAGATCAGGTGTTTTGTCTAATTCTCCTGAACAGTAATATCCAGCACAAATCCTCATTATTGAGCTAAAGAAAGGAGGGGATTTAATGATCTGAAAATTGACTGGTTTGGGACAAAGACTGTGGGTTAAACTAAATTTGGATCAACTGGAGAATTTTCAAGTTCTGAAAGACTGTTTATAAAATGTTGACAAGTCTTTCACAGCTCACTGAGTAGAACTCATGTCTGTTGGGATTATATTGCCAGAGATGAACTTGCTTGTGTTAAGTGACTTAAAATGCTCAGAACTGGTTTGCCTTAAGACATTGAAAGGGACTGGGGTTGTTTAGCTTGGAGAAGAGGAGGCTGAGAGGAGTCCTCATTGCTGTCTATGGCTGCCTGAAAGGAGGCTGTGGCAGAGCGAGTGTTGATCTCTTCTCTCAAGTGACAGGTGATGGGACAAGGGGAAATGGCCACAAGTTGCACCAGGGGAGGTTCAGACTGGATATTGGGAAGAATTTCTTTACTGAAAGGGTTCTCAGGCACTGGCAGAGGCTGCCCAGGGAGGTGGTTGAGTCCCTATCCCTGGAAGTGTTTAAAAACCGGGTAGATGAGTTTTTGAGGGATGTAGTTTAGCAGAGGATGTGTGCGGTTGGACTCGATGATCTCAAAGGTCATTTCCAACCCGAAGATTCTATGATTTTCCATTTCACTAGAAGGATGTAGGGGAAAAAAATCATCTGTAGAAGAAGTAGTTTCCATCCACTAAAGTGGGTATTGAGGATTTATTTTTGTTCTCTGAAGTTCAGAATATTTGTATCCCAAGAATTTTCAGTCTCTGTGAAAACAGAATTTTGAAAGCACATGTGTAATCTCATGTGCACCTGAAATACAGTTACGTCTATTGCTGCGTTCATGATGTACCCAAATGCAGTCAGCAGTGGGGATGTTACAGGCTTAGCATTATTTATTGATAGCAAAATACAGACCAGTGTTCAAAAGGAAAGACTGACCTATTGCACAGGCTGTGCTCTGCCAAGCAAGGTACAAAGCTGCTGGGTGGAAATGGTGTGAACTGCTCGGTTTTCAGTGCGATTAGTTTAGCTGCTTAAGTTATGCATAGGTTAATCAGTTTGAAGAGAGCCCTAATGTGGTTACTGTGGAAAAGTCTGAGCTTTTAACAGCTAAATAAATGTTTTCTTGCAATGGCCCCAGCTTTCAGTGAGGTTACCAAATATTGCACTTCTCTATGAAAGTTATCATATTTTGGTACAATGTCTTTTTGGACTGGCTCTCCTGTGTCACCAGGATTCACTCTGCTGCTTCCAACCTTAGCCAAGTGCTGTCTGCAGTTCAGCATGAAATTTCATTATTACTTTTGAAGCCTGGAAGGTTTCGCAATATTGCAGATTTCCATCTTTCCTAACATTTTGGCCTTCATACTCAGTATGCAGTCACTACATTTTGACAATATATTTTACACTTCATTTTCCAAGCAGTGTTATATTAGATTAACTCGGATACGAGGAATAGCTTCACATCTATCATGAGTGACTCGCACGTTCAGTTAAACACTGTGAGATATTGAGTAGTTTAAATCTCCAGTGTATGAACTGTAAATTAACATTAAGGCCTCTCTTAACATCCATTCCACTGTTTAAACAGTTGTGCAGAATTACTAGTTGCCACTAATTTCCTATGAATACAAATACATCATCTGTCCTAATGTTTTTTTAACTCTCTAATTCTTTTCATGACATGTAGAACAACTTAAAATTAGAAAATGGCAAGGATGAATAGTGTAATGGATAATTGAGATATTCATTGCCTTTTAGAAGTCTCAGGTTTGCTTGCAGCTCAAATTTCTAATTTTCCTAAAAGCCAATGATATCTTGGTTGCTGAGGATGGTCCCAGAGGAAGACACCCATCCTGCCAGGACCACCAGGTCAGCCTATTGATAGCCTTAGTGTAAACATATGACCTGTAAAACGCACTTTTTTGTTGCAAGGGATGATTTTTCTTTACCAAGTAGAGAAATTACCTGCCTTTAAGGCATCTAGGCAGAACAGTGTGGAGAGTATTCATGACAGACTTTTTTTGATAAACAGAATTTCAGACCCCAGAGCTCTCCATTTATCACATTGCACAAGTGTGAGGAATTTGGACATGGCACAATAAATAAATCGGTAACCCCCCCCCCCCCCCCCCCGAGTACTCTGCAGGATGCATTTCAGAGGAGAATCGAAGACAGAACTGTTGGTGAAGAGCTTGTCATTTCCAGTTCATGTAGCAGTTGTGAAAAACAGCTTTACATCTTCATAATGCAGCGGCAGTTTATTGATTTGCACTATAATCTAAGGACCGGGATCTGTGCTTCCCAAGGGGCTTAGGAAGCACTCAATACTTCTGAAGATTGAAATCGGAAACCCTGGCTGCTGAAATCAAGGTGGTGGTAGCACCATCTGTGACAGCACACTGTGTCACCTCACACACACCTCACTGCCGTGTCTACCTGCCTAGCTTGACTCCCCTTGTCTTTGCTCTCTCCTGGCGTGATGTAGGGTGCACAGTACTGGGCCACAAAACTTCACCTCCTCATCCATTCCCCATCCCTTCTTGCATCCTGCTGTGCATCTCTTCCCACCTCATGCAGCTAAACATGTTGAAGCAGGGAGCTGGAAATTCATTAGTCCTTCTCAGGACTTTTTATTGTGCCTGAATAATATTTGTTTTGAACCACATGGGGATTAATATCCTTTGAAGCTCCTTGATTAATGTTTAGGGGAAAATAAAATGCCACTTTAAGCTTCTGATCTCTTGTAACACCACATAGAACTCCAGTGTTCAAACTGATGCTTAAACCAGCCATTCTAGTGTCACATTTAACCAGAACTTAATTAGCCTAAAACGTGGTTGTATTTAAGTTTGTGTTTCAGCTTCCTTCTGTGGTAAAATCAAGACCTATTCAGCTTTAAGACCATTCTTGGAGATGATTTTTACTCTTACAGATTACAGATTTCTTGCTTGCTCATTGACTGTATATTAAGAATGACCTTATTTATAAACTCTTCATAGTTTAGCTTTCTTGGTAGGAGCAAAATCATGCACAGTTGAAACTTCTGCAGTGAGAAAAGGCACGTGCTTTAACAACACGAGCCTGGCTCTGTCCCTTTATTTATTTGCATTACTGAGCTGGTATGTGCAACAGCTGAACTGTGCTAATGCTTGATAATGGTATATGGCAGCCAGATGTGTGTATGGTTGACCAGGTGTTTATTCAGTTACTCTGTTTACGCAGGCACAATTAATACTTTCATTCCTAAACCCTCCTCTTTGTTGTTTTTATTTTTAACCACCACTGTCCTCGTCACTACTGTGATATCGAGCCCCCAGCGTAGAGACAGACAGACTTAACCTTGGAGCAGCCAGTCTTAAGACACAGATGTTTTGCAAAAATATTTGATTACAAACAAGTCACTTTCCTTGCATAATAAAAAACTAAACAGCCTGCTTCTCAAATCAGAGTGTGCGTTTTGTTGTTTTCCAAGATTATTCAAAACTTTTCCCAGCATGTAAGCTTTGTGTTCTGTGAAGCTGTGATGACAAACGCCTTACTGAAGAAAAACTGTTGTTTAAGTAGTTGTCAGGCCCATTCAGTGCTGCAATGAAAGAGGGTCTGTTGTTGGCTTCATAAACATCAGTGTCTCCTGCTATCAATGTTCCATTTGTGGCAGCCTGGTGCCACCCTATGTGGATTAGACTATGAAGTGTATTCAGAAAGCAAATGTTGGGCTGGTTGTCAGAATAAGTCTGTACTGTGAGCACGAGGCAGCTCGATTGATCAAGACTGGAGTGCTGCAAACATAGTTTTGTGTATTTTTAGATCACGAACTCATTAGACAAAAATCTTCCTTACCCAGGCAATAGTGACTGGAGTAGTAACGATCTGCGGATCCATTCAGGACCAGCTGTATAAAAAGTGCTGTCATCATGTGAGCATGGATGTGTTAGGAAGCTATTTCTCTGCATTCTGCTTAAGGACTAAGCAACATGCAAAGGCCTGTGGACACGTGAGGGACATGGTGCAGACGAGTGTTATCTGAGATAAATTACTGCAATGGATTTACAGTAGGCTGGCTGTGCCCTGCATATTTTTATTAAAACCTGCTGCAGTCAGAAAACCTGCACATTGCTGTAGGTATATGGATGATGGTAAACTTTTCCCTATGGGAGCAGGAATTTAGTTGGTAAAACATAGGTTTTCTGCATTTTTTTTGGTGCTTATTATGTTTTCTCCACTCTTGCTCATGTAACAGTATCTCTTATTTCTTTGTTTTAGTCTTATTTCTTGTGATTAACATTACACTGTTCAGGCCAGTGAATTGATCTGGGGTTGACCTGCAGTGTGTTGAAGCTGGAGTTTGTACCCTCCTAATCCTAGGTCTCCTTCATGAATATCTTCTGTGCCTGTAGCCCGGGGGCAGCTTGTCCTGTCCTGCTCTGGCCCTGGTATGTGAGCAGAGGACTCATAGTTTTCAGTCAATTCATCGTTATTTATGATGTAATCTGTGTCGTTCTTCAGTTGATCCTGTATTCAACAAAGAAAAAGATCAGCGAGGGAGACTTTTGAGGAGGTTTTTTGTTAAAGATTAAAGGAAGAACAAGTCTGATGCAATTCCACTTTCATTCTTTTTCATTATTTGCTTAATTTTCAGGTGTTAATTTACCATTTTGATGTTAATTAAACCAAATAGTTGCTTAACATGTGCTGAGAAACATAACCTACCATTCAGATTTTAAGATTTTTCAATGTTTAAATAACACCAATGGGTACCCAATAATTTTAGTACCTGGCTGAATTATTTAGAACACATCATCCATATTTCTAGCTCTCAGTATAGTGGCCATTCTTGAAAATGTAGCACTGCAGCTTTTGAGGCCTCTTCTCTATGGCCCTGAACAAATTGTATAATTCTTGGCTTTAATGTAATAAGCTTTGGAAAAGAGACTTTAGTAAAGCATTTCATTGAATATGGCAGATTTTGGATTACACCTTAAATGCAATTAACCAAGGTAGGTACTTACACCATACGCACTGGGGCTGGTCAGAAACCTGGCAACAGGATTACACCATTCAGGTAACGTTGTTGTGAGAGGTGGTCCAGTGTGGGTTAAGATAGGTTTTAGGTATCTGTGAAGTTTGTTAAAGAATATTTCCTGTACAGATATTGATACTAACGTGCTTTACTACACAAATAAATTAATTTTTAGAGCATAAGGAAATTGTCTAACTGAATGGAAACATAATACCCTCTCCTTACCCACCCATTGCTGCATATGTTCACCTGTCATCAATTGTGTCTCATGTTCTTCAGTAACAAGATGAAAAAAAACCCAAACAAACCCCGCGCCCCCAAACCCCAAAACACTCGATGCTCAAAACCTGTCTTGAAGGGCACCAGAATGCCTGAACAGGATGTGTCGTGGGACACATAAATGCAGCAGGAGCTGGAAGAGAAGAAATGTGTACCAGATTATCCTCTTTACTATTCTTACGTACTGTCTGCATGTGTGATCTGTTATGCAATTTTAACAGGAAACAAGTTAAGGTGCAACTGTATCAGCTACTTTAAGAACAGTAGTGAACATCTTAAACACATATGCTCAGCCATGTGTAAAATCAGTGCATTTCTTCACTAGACAAAGTGTATTCCATGAAGTATTGTTTCTTTATCTTGGGAGTTTATGCAAGTTGTTCTCTGGAATACTTTATTTTCAGCATTCAATGCATTTGTTTTACACTTCACACATCAATGCTCCTTTATACAAAATTATGTAAATAAGTTAGGAACAGGCTTTATGCTGCTGTCTCGCACCTGTCTTTCCAGTCTTTTCATCCAAAAGTGCTTTATTGAGATAAAAGAAAAAATTGCTCATCTTGAGCAATGGTATCATCCTTCTATCTGTCAATAACAGCTCTCCCATGAGTCCCTCAAGTTGTCTTATCTTCTCTGCTACTTTTCCTCGCAAAGTGATTTTCAGTGTTCTCTGGGAAGGAGGCCTTTGGCTACTTTTTGCTGCTAGGGAAAGCTTGCTCTATTGATTGTCGTCCCACTTCCTGCCCCGGCTCCTTTTCCTTGCTTCCTTGCTTGTGCTCTCTCCCTCACTGTTTCTCGCTGCCTCCCTAAAGAAGGAAGGAACAAATATAAAAAGAAGCAGTGATCTGAGCTTTGCAGCAGTATTGTGGAAAAACTACACAACAGTGAGTCTTAAACCTTAACCACTCCATTGCCTCCCTTTTATTCATTATTGGTTGTTTATGATATCACTGCTTTACAAAGTACAAATTCTGTATTCTGAAGATACTTAGGTAAAATATCCTTATGATCTCAGTTACAGAGTGAAAAGCTAAATAACTTGCTCTGCTGTCCTCTATACCACATCCATGGAAGTTGCTCTGTGTGCATAGGTTTGTGTATTTTTTAAAAACCTAAATTGCATCTGTCAGAAGATTCCTTCATCCAAGGTCATCTACTGAGAGTAAGAAAATTTGAGTCTACTTCAAAAACGATTGTAAGATTTTAATATAAATTCTTATCAGAAATTCTTATCATGAGATCAAATTGTGTAAGGGAAGTTTAGACCCTCTTGCTTCTGTAAGAGTAAAATCAAAACAATCTTTGTGTGATCCACTCCCAATCTTATCTGAAACCTCTAAGGTGCCAAGCAGTTAAGAGCTATTGTTAAAAAGCTATGTGTGAAAGCCAGCAATTAGGGTTGTTTTGTTTCCAGCATTTCAGAAAAAAAACCCCACAATTTAAGGGCCAAAAATGGAAGTAGGAGCCTAATTCAAAGTTTTTGTTCTTTGGAAATATTGACTTTGTTAGTTCAAACAATTCAAGTTGTTTGTACTGGTTTGTCACACCCAGCATGAAAAATATGGGCTTGTAATGGAAGTTGCACTTAGTGAGTTCTGTCTGCTTTGTTCTTTTGTTCTTTTCCAGAAAAAGTAATTGAAGATTAATATTACTCTACATTTCCTCCTTCATCTGATGATTTGAGCTAAGCTTTACTTCCAAGCAGCCTTGTAATGTTATGATGAGTATTATACCTCTTAGTAAAATTTTGAGCCCTGTTTTCCTCCCATGCTTGCTTGAAGCCCAACACCACATCAGATAGGACGGGGCTGCATGCTCAATGGGCCAAACCCGACCACCAAGTAGCCTTCAGTGTTTTGAGCTTCCACCACTTTCAGCACAAACTTTTCTGTTTAACTGGTTTCTACGTGTGTTCGTTCCGGGCTTCATTCTGGGTTTTTATGGCTTCATTCTGGGCTGCAACAGGTTTTTGAAGCCGCCTTCCTTCTGCATTTGCTCTAACACATTCATTATGTAGTGTCCATGCTTCTGTTTTGAAGCCTATTGAGATGAAGATTAAACTGAAGACAATTTTCTTGTGCTGTTTGTGACAATTCTGATTTCTTAATAGGTTATTTATTTCTTTGTTCCTTACTTAACCAGCTGTTTTTCAGCCACTAAAGGAATTTAAGTCACACTGACTTTTTTAATCGTTGTTTTAATAGCCTGTGCCATAAACATTTCCTCTTTACTGTTGACACAGTAGCTTTATAGTATTACAGACATGATCGCATCGCTCAGCACAGCGTGAAAGAGGAATTTTAATCTGTGTGCAGTGTTGGCATTTCCAGAGTATATCAGACATGGGTCTGTAGCATTTTAAGGCTGGCAAGAGGTCTTATCGCACTCCAGTGGCTCTGGCTGCATCTCCCAGCATTTTCAGGGAGAAATAATTAAAAGAGTCTAACAGACAAAGGCAGATTTTGCAATAAGGCTGCTTTAAAAATTGGAAGAAACTAACTGTAAACCTTTCAGCATAACTCAAATTACTGTTGAACCGAATTCATGCCCTTCTGATTCAGGGATAGGGAGAAGGTAGCAGGAAAGCATTTTATTAGTCAGTTCACTTTTAGATTTGCTCTTTAGGCCTCCATGGGCAGAGCAGCCCACCTGCACATCTCAGGTTGTGCATCATGCAATGCACTGGCTTAAAGAGCATTATTAACATTGTAGAGGTGGTAACTTGTAGGTTGGGAACCTGAATTCAGGATGTCTGTATATGCAGGTGTACAGTTTCAAAATAGCCTTTGCATCATATCAGGATGAAAAATCAGAATCTTGAAATGGTTTTTATTTCAGCCAATAGGCATTGAATGACCATGATTTGTTAATTTGGCATGTTCTGCCAAAATTTTGAGAGTATTGGTAAAAATGACTCTTTTTAATAAAATGCATTGGTAGGGTCAAATAAGGGAAAACATTCTGGTATAAATCTTGTGGGCATTTTGTCTCTGATGTAAAGGAGGACTACTTTTCTTTTGTTGGAGGAGCAGAGTCCCAGTCCACCTTGTGGCCCTGAAAAGCATAATAGTAAGAAAGAAAGAACGTCTGTGTGGGGCAGAGGAATGAAAACAAAAACCCCAAACCACCCTCCAACAAAGCAGAAGGTGTGGCCACAGTTAAACACATAGAGCAGCTCTGCAAAGCCCTGCCTCTGGCCCAGGACCTGTGTTGCTTTTTGCCTCCTTGCATAATGGGGATTCTGTAACTCAAGGTAGTGCCACGCTCCCCAGAGGAAAATATGCTCACAATATAATATTCAGTAGTAAAAATCCCCAGAGTTCTGGTGATACTAGTCAAAATTACATATAACTGTTTTTCCAGATACTCTTTTCTGATATCAAACTGCTATAAATACATGTCTGTTAAAAGTATGTTATTTAATATTCTGTTGCTAGGTGCTATATTTCTGCTGTAGACATAAATCTCTAGAGGTAAATGTCACCGCTCCCAGAACCTGTCCTCTGTGTAATAGGTTTAAGATTTTTTTTGTGGTTTGCAGCCTGTTATTTTAAAGTGCCCATTTGTGAATATTTTTATTTAAGTCTGAGTTTTTAAATTAGTTTGTAATTTAGCTATTTCACTAGTTTCCTATTAGTCTTTGTATTTATTAAGAAAGGTATCAGAGAAAATATGTCGCTTCTGTTTGTTAAATCTGTTTTCTGTGGCAAGGACAAATGATATTTTGTTCCTTGGTAGTTTATTCTTTTTCTTTTTCAAAAATAGAATGATTTTGATAGTAGCTGTGTGATAGGCTAAAGAGCAAGTTTCCTTTTTCTAGTGTTTGAGTGGGAGTAAGTAAACAATGGAACCCTGCGTGTCCAAGTTCTGCATGTGGCTGGCTCCTGCTAACAGCTGACTGGGATTATTTGGTTGCTTTACACACCAGGTCGTGTGCATGACTGAGCTGCTGAGGCACAGAGACATCTCCGGGTCTAAAGCGTACACACAGCAGGTTAAAAACACCCGAAGGAGAAGAGGGTTATTAGAGGGGTCTCTGCTCCTGACTCTTGTAAGAGAGGAGGATGTTTCCATATGCACAATGGAACTTTCTCCAGAAGATGGGGAGCTCTCAGTGTGGGCTGGTTCAGGGTATGGTTGTGTTAGATTTAATTGTTGGAATAGCAGGTATGTTTTTGAAAAGACCATGAGATCTATGGTCACTTAACACGTGGAGATAACCTAGTCTGCACTGTGGAGAAAGCTGAGAAGGAATCACTAAAACTGGTATCGTACTTTAGTTCTGCAAAGTCAAATCATCAGGTCTCTCTCTTTTTTTACTCGCTAAGTTTTATTCTCTGTCTTTTTCTTTCTCATGTCTGAGAGCAGAGAGTGTGGATGGAAATCAGTGGTAAAAAAACTAGTTCAATGCTTCCCTACGGGGAAGTCTGACTGTCAGATTCTAGATCTATATGTAGTGCCAGACCCAAAGAATTAACTCTGACTTTTATACAGAATATAGCTAAAAATCTGCTACTTTCAACTTTGAAACTGGAAGCATTGAAAAGATGTGAGCAAAATGGGAGGGAGTTGCTGGAATTTATTTTAATCAGGTCTTTTTATACATAAGTAGCTGCAGACTGGGAATGGGCTTGTTCTCTACTATGGGCTGAATAAAACGTTCTGGGATGTTTGCAGACTGGGCCTTCTAGTTGTGAGCTCACTGAAGCAGAGTGGAAAATTGAGACATCTAACTAACGTTATTTGAAACCTATTATATCCTGAATAGAACGCCTCCATACAAAGAAAAATTTCAAGACAGAAATGGAGACCTGCTTATATAATTGATGAGTGGGTAATGCAGCTACTCTTGAAAATAGAAGGATAGGGCATGCAAAAAGATAGAAGAATACTCATCTAAGAATCAAAAGGAATATATGAACAGACATTAATATCAGGCAAGTTAACATTAGATAGAGCTTTGGAAGATGTAGACTATGTGAGGCAGCTAAAGAGAAGAGGGAGGGAAAAGATGTCCTTGACATCAGTTTTAGAATAACAAGGGCATGACCTTCCATCTAACAGAAAAAAACCCAACCAAAATACAACCAACAAAAAAAATGCACTGACAGAAACACCTAGGGGCCAGCTACACACACCATGAAGAGACAAGACTGCAGTGGTGGCGTCAGCATCAGTTACATGAACGTGGCTTTTTACAAAAATGTGTTTGACTCAAAGTTGACACCGTTGGTAGGATTCATCTCCCCTACCTTCAGACACCATATAGCAGGATATCTGAAAGAAATCTAATTGACTGCTTTTACTTCTTCATCAATGAAGTGATATGGCCACATCCCGAGGCAGTTGGTCACACCCTGCAGCGCTGGAGTTAATTGGAATGAATTGAAACTAGGATGAGGTTCTTTCCTTTTATTGACTATGAAAGAGTTTGAACAACTAGATTAGACTTAGATGGCTAATAATTAAGCATCTAAAGTTTGGTAAAACAAATCTCACTTCAAGAGATGAGAAGTAGAACCTCTGAGGCAAAATATAAGAAACCAAGCACAACAACCTCCATACCAAGGAAACCTGGAGCGTATGAAAATGGATGCTTTTCGTAATTTGGAAATACTATGTTAAATGCATTTAGAATAAAAGAGATAAAAATAATATAAGTGTCTGGTTATTAAATATGGAATCATAGCCAGCAGCAAAGACAAAAACTTTAAAGTAATTAAGCTTGTGGAAATCGGAATGACCATGCAATTCACAGAAAGGTGTTTTACCTCAGAGAAAACTTCAAACTTTCCTGGCATGTTTGAAGGTGTAGAAAATTTCTCAGGATATTGCAAAACCAGTGGCTTGGCAATAGGGTTTCTTTTCCTGCAGAAAAGGAACTTCTGCATATGGTGCAACTTTAGTATTATTACAAAAAATGGAGATACCATTGGCATGAGTAAGGTAAATTATTGCATTAGGAAGGATGAACACTGGTGTCACCTGGCTGTGCATAGACTTTTAAGGCCTTAAAAAGCTTCTAATGCCAGCTGGCTCAGATGAGATCACTTTCAGACTCTTCACGTGAAGTGCTTTCATTGTACAAAATGCTTCAAGCCCTGGTCCTGGCAGAAGGAACAGATGTAGAAAAGCAAGTTAGCAGGGATTTCTCACTCTGTGTGGAAGAATTGTTTCATAAGAATGTCCTTGGCACCACCATCTGCCTGAGCAGTATTCCGGAAAACAGATATGTGAAGAATGAGGACTGGCAGTGGTTTACATGCCTTGCAAATGAGAATCTAATACCAGTGGCACCACAAATATAATGATTTGCAGGATGCAGGGAGCTTAAACCTTAAAGATTAAATGCAGTGAAGTACAAGTACAAACTAGTTTTGATCAAATGAATTACTTCAGTTGCATAATGGAGAAAGAGAAGAGCCCTAATCCAAATAAAGTGAAAGCTATAAAGCTTTTAAAAACCTCTCATCAATAAATTCTACTGGGTACAAGGAACTCGCACCTCTTAAGGTGGGTATTGAAGATAGCAATGATTGTAGGGCCTTTACCCTGGGAGAGGAGAACTGGGGGACCAGAAGGGCGGTGGAAGGCGTGGGCAACAAATGAGTTATGTGAACAAGACTTTCCAAACAAGATGGGCATTGTTCTGATCATACTAAAATACTAGAGTGAAAGCAAGGCAATGAGATGGCTGCTAGAACTTTGTAAGCAACAGCTGGAGTAATATTCTTGCTATGGCCCTCTGGTGACATGGATTGAGAGCAAAAGCCAGTGCACCAAAACTATATTCATATAGGAAAAGAATTATTTGGCATTTCTTTCAGGAAGTCAGATCAAATTTTTCCTCCTTACATAGATGTAGCTGTGCAATAACAGTTAACATAGCTCACAGATCTGTGGAGACTGTTTCTGGCAAATCTCCAGCTTCTGCATTGCCAAGATTCAGAGGGCGCCCTCACAGTTGTAAAGGTGCATCTTGAAAGGGAAATACGATCCCCTGTGAGAAAAATCCTGTAAAGAACTTTTTTTGCACAGTTTTGTTGAAGGATGAGCTATGAACATGGAGGAGGGCTTGGAGGACCATTCTTACATTCTGGAGACTGCTTGTGTTTGTAAAGATGCTAACAAAACCAGAGGAACAAAAGTGATAATGCACTGTATCTGTTAGGAAAAATATAGGATGATCCATAGAAAAATAACAGAATCTCTCTTCCTCCATGAGAAGATTGTGTAATAAAGAGTAAATAAGGAGATGGGTGTCGTGGCAGAGGGAAGAGAACAGTAGCTCCAAAGAAAATGAAAATTCTGAAAGCTTTTTTGAGGACGGGTTGGTACAGTAGTGAAGGTAGACCAGAGGGCTATTCTCTTGGCACAGGATGAGTGTACAAACAGAACTGAGGTCGGGGGGTGTGTACCCCTGTAGAACACAAAAGCTGGGCACCAAGGAGACCTGTGGTAGATGAAGCCTGTGACAAAGCTGACAGCAACAGGATAACACACAATGAATTGTATTATTGCTTATTTGTACAGTTGTGAGAAACCATACTCTTTCCAGATATGGAATTAGATTCTAAACCTGTGTGACAAGATCAGGACATGGTTTAGCACTTTTGTGGAAGAGTATTTTACTCAGTAATGTGTTGTACCTCTGGCCAGTCATGTAACGAGTGGGAGGCGCAGGGAATGACTTAAAAAAAGCAGTCCCTTAATCTCCCTGTGCTGAGCTGTTGAGAGCAGGATAGCCTTTGTAAAGCCTTGCTAATAGAAAGCTTTAGCTCAACATATCCTCTAAGAATCTCTAGTGCTGTGAGCAGATTGGTCCAAAGATTGTCTCCAGGTTCTTCAGCAGCTTTTTCCAATGTGTAACCCACGTTACACGCACAATTAGCCAGCTGGATGAAGTCGGAAGTCTGTAATAGGTTTGTGAAGAAAGCACATTAAGAAGTGGAGGGCTCAGCGCCGAGGAAGGGAAGACATTGCAGGAGAATAGCTTTTGCTGTAATCCAAAGAGAAGCAGCCCTTTGGCAAGCCAGCTTTTTGATTTTGTGAAAAAAATTTGAGACAGAGAAAGACTGTTTAGAAAACCCTCATGATATAATGTTCCCTAAGAGGTATGCAAATGTCAGCACAAAGAACAATTGAGGATAATGGATTATGGCAGATATCCTAGCAAAAAGAAAGAAAAAGATTTTTACTGAACAAGGATAATCACAGCTTTTATACTGGTAGGAGTGAAAGAAATGTGAGGTATTTATCCTGGTATTACAGTTTAAAATTCTAAATAGGTAAACAAGAGTATCTTGTTTAGAGCAGTGGCAGATTAAAGTAACAGTACAGAGGATGCCTCTAAGAGACCAAATTGCCTTTTCAGCAGCAGAGAGGCTTATCAAATATAAAAAAATAGGGAAAGCTAGCACTAATTTTCTAGTCAGGACAGTTCAACTCACTGCTCCTATCACCATACCAGCCTGGAATGGGATAACCAGATTCTTCATATCCGTCCTTGAATATCCGAACGGCTTTCCCGTGAGCTTAGGAATGCTGCAGAGCGGTGTGTGGGTGAGGACAGAGTACTGTGATGGAGAGAGTCCGAGACGTGGGACAAGGGGTGGGTGGGTAGGGTGGAAACAAGGTAGATTTTTGCAGATGTGGCAAGTGGCTTTTATGGTGTGGATAGAAATACAGTTGGGCAAAGGTGGAAAAATAAGCTTATTTTTGCTTGAGTGACGACTTGAAGGGAACACAGTTTTGCAAAGCTGTGGTATTCCAGTTGAGAAGATGCAATTTCTAAGCCATTCTTCTGTTTTACTACATTTTTAAAGAGATGTGGGGACTTAACAAAATTAAAGGGCACTCACTTTCAGGCAAACAGAAAGACATACAATTTTACAGCAGGTATTCAGGTTGTGGCAATCATTGCCTGCAGAAATCAAGGAACCTGCGATAGAGGGAAGTGTAATCGGATATTGTAACACAATTTCAGCTGTGCAAGCCAAGGCAGCAGCCCCTTAGGCCTCTTGGGAGGGGTGAGGGCATCTCCCCCTTTTCCTGTACAACCCACGAGATATACTTGGTTGTTTTTATTTGTTCCATCTGCTGCTGGAACATCACTGTGATGGCAAATAACAGATCTGCCACAGTATGACGAAATCTGTGCCCTTGTAATGTTGTCGTTGTGTTTGCCTAAAGTATAAAGTGCTGTTGTAATTCTTTTTAATGGATTATTTTGACATGTTATTAGAGATGTTGCAGGTATTAGTCAGGCATCAGTTTCAGAGAGGTTAAGCCAGTCTCTTAAAGCTTGCCTGCCTCATGTCTGACAGTTCATTATGCTTCCAGTGAAAGATTCTGGAAACAGATTATGACAGATATTTTTGGTTTAATTTGGCAACGTTCCCTCAGCGCACGTGTACCAGTGCTGGCACTGACCCAAACACAGGCAGTGACACAAGTGGGGGAAAAGTACAGTACAGCATGAATGAGCACGAGGTTTTCCCATTCTGAGTGTTTCCTTACAGATGGAGAGGTCAGCTACTGGGGTTTCAGACACAAGCTGCTCAGGATGCAAAAGCCAGTTATGCTGTGCATGAGCAAGGATGGCAATTCCATGGATGTGATTTGGTTAAGAAACATTGAGATCACTGCTTATCTTTTCCTTTCCCATCTCTGGCAACCCCTGCATTGAACTCCTAATCCAGACCTGATTTCAAAACTACCACTCAGATTTCACTCTAATGGCTCAATTTCAAATACTTTCACATTTTAATAGATTTAGACCTAGATTTATATTTAAAAGCTTCTGCACAATCTTGTGCTCAGTTGATTTTTTTTTTCCCCAGCTACTTTTTCCTACATAAAAGTGATACAGCCATTTGCTTATTTTCTTTTTTGTAGAGATATGGCCTATTTTAATTCAGTGAACTTAAAATTTATTGTTTGGCTGTTGATGACAGACTGGTTGGGTGACAGCATTTGGATAGCTGAGCCCATTGATCTGTGTTTCCCCAGTGAGAAAGCATAAGAATGAATCTGGTCATTTGAAAGCACTTGACTTCTCCAAGTTCTTCCAAAATTTTGTTGTGTGTAGTGGGGACCTGTCTTCAGCAGTGCAGTTAACTCCCACCAGCATGTTTTACATAGCTCTGCAGTCTGCTGTGGAGGGAAGGCAAAGCATGGTCCTTTCTTCTCTGGGACTTCAGCTGTCAGGTTTAATGCCTTGCAGATATCAAAATGACTCTGAGCCTGTGAGAGGAGCATGGATAGCTTTGCCCAATAAATAACCTGTTTTCCGCAATGGTGTGGCCAGGGCTAATTCGGTCACAAGCAGAGCACTCTAGTGCAGCAGACAGAAGATCAAGCAAAGAAATGAATCTCATCTGCAACTTTTTTTTTCCTCAAAGTGTGAATGAGTTTTACACTACTGTATTGGCTTTGTAGTCAATTATAATCATTAGCTTCAAGTTTGTCAACAACAGACTGCAGAGGACACTTAACTAATTTAGCATCTTGAGAAAATTGCTTTGTGCAAGATATTTACATTTAAAGCAATTTTAATCATTAATTTTTTTTTAAATTCCTGTCTCCAACATACAGGAATACAATAACAGCAACAGAGTGTTCTCTCTTACTCTAGAATAAATGTCCCCAAATGACATCAAAGGTCTAATGGAAATACAAATCCTTGAACTGGTGTCCCTCTCCACAGAACTGTTGGTGTTAGTGTGCTGTGGCAAGGCACTTGATGGTGCTCAGGGAAGGCACTATCCCAGCCAGGATATGATTAGTGACAGGCAGCTTTCAGAGGGTTGAATATATTCTTGCTACAGGTGTCACACCCAGTAGGTGTCCCGTGCAATAGATAACCTCAGTACTGTCACAGATCTGACTTAAAGATGTGTTACCTGGACTCAATCTTCATGAACATCAAGCTGACCAATGCCTATGACTGAGCCGTGGTCAAATTGCCAGGCTGTGGTAGTATCTACAATACCAGTTTTATGCGTGGCCCTACATCACCCTGGATAGCTGGGACTGTCCTCTCTCCAGGCTGTGTCTTTCTTCACTCCTGTACTCTCCAGCTCCCATCCCAGTGTTTTGCACAGCCTTTGCTTCTCCTGGAGAAAGCTTGCTTTTCCCTCCTTTCTGCTTCCTCTGCTCCCCAAAGAGCTGGAGCAAGCGTGCGTGTGATCCGCTGGGGGTGTCCAGAATGAGGAAAACCATGGCAAAGAAGGAAGCTGTGAGGGGGCCGAGTGTTCCCAGTGCCCCTACCCTTGCCAGTTTCTCTCCCAGGGAGAGATGCTGATGTATTGTGGAGGTAGTGAGATGCAAGAGAGATACTGGGTATGATCTGCAGGAACCGGATTAGCTCGGTACCCAGAAGGCTTAATAGCGCAGCAGTAGCTGGCAGTGACTGAGTGATGGTTTGGGGGCTTCAGAATAATGAAAACTTAAGGAGCTTCCCTCTCCTTAGTTTCACTTCAGCAGCCAAAGGAACATCCTGAGGGGACAATTTCCTTTCATCCATTTGGATCATTGGCATTGCCATGATCTAGATGAGGGATTATGACACCTTTACTAAACAATATATTTTTTGTCTCTACAGCTAATAATTTCCTTCCAGAGGACCTCTGGAGCAGCTCCCTCTGCTATTTTTGGCATACACACCTAGACTGAACAGCTCTCTGCCTGCTCCCTCCTAACTCATGATTTTCTATATCTGAGCATGATAGTGGGTGTTATTCTGGATTCTGCCACATTAGTTCTTGATAACGGCACATCCAGGGAAGTATTTTTTGATCAGAGTGAGGGACTCAAACTACAATTCCTGCGAGATGCTAAATTAACATTTATAATAGAAATATCTTTGAATTCTCAGATGAAAATGTTTCTGTGTTTAGATGCCTGAGGCTTCAATGAAAAGTCAGAATTTTCCATGCAGTTGAAAGCTGCTTTAGTTGTTGAAAAGAGTTTTGAGGGAAAATATTTGACCAGCACAGTTAAGACCCAACTGTATATACAAATATAGCTTTGTCTGACCTAGGATTATAGTCAAGGACAGAGGGTTATAAATATTTTGGGATGAGGATGGCGATGTCAGTCTGACCTCAGTACTAAGCAAAGCCTTTGAACACCTTTTGAAGGAAAAGGGTAATCCAAGGACATGAGGTTACATGGAAAATTGGATAAAATGCCATGTGTTGTTAACAAAAACTGATTGTGTCAGACTAGACCGGTATCAGTCTTTGATAAGATAACTGATTCGCCACTCAAGGTTGAAGTAATAGATCAAATATATATGTAGTTTAAAGTAGAACATATAAAGTATGTTTCCTGGGAAAATATTATTTGAGAGAGACAAAAGGGAATAGTTTGCATTAGAAGATAGATAAGAAATTAATTCCCTGTTCTAGCCATCTTGGGTCACCTTTCCAAGGGCGTTTCAGAGTGGAGAGAGGCTGTGTGGGGTGTGGCTCAGGCTGGAGAGCAGCCCTGTCGCACGGGGGAGGTTGATGCATGAAGCAGTGTTCATAACCAGGTGCAAAATAAAACCAGGATGGTGTCACCAATACTGAGGACGATTGGATTACTAAACTTGAGCAAAGAGATAATCTTGGGGATGGCAATAATACAAAGAGAAGAAATTTAATAGTAAAAAATACTGTTAAGCACCTAGTGACTAATACAATGAAAGCACACTGCAAAATGTTGTTTAATATATTTTCCTCCTTTGCTGGTAAGTCCTTATTTTTATATAACCAATAACATCATCTTTAAGGCAAGGATTGCTTCTTAGTAGTTGCAGTGCAGAAGCAGCACAGCTTTGAGTGTTGGTAAACATAGAATATTGTCAAGAATTGCTTAAATAAATTACTCGGCCACAAGGAGATTTGTCATACCTGAAGAACAGCTTTTTGGGGTGTTTCTTGTAATTTGTAGATCTAATTATGTGAAGATGCCACTCGAATCACGTGGGCTTAAGGTGGTTTGGAACCCTGTGGATGTGTATGCAAAAATATTCAATAATTTTCTTCTTTTTGGTGGGGGCCATCAAGCATTAGAGTGGAGAAATGGAATTAATTTGATCTGTTAAGCTCGTGACACTTTTCTAAATGTAAACACGTAAAAAAGTGTCAGTTTGTTGAAAAGCGTTTGATAGAAATGTTTTCCTACATTTCAAGTTTAATTCTTGCTTAAATGTTTGGCTTTAATCATATTTTATTCTCAAAATCTGCTAAGTGTTTAATTGCTAGCTGCTCTTTGCATTCTTTTCACTAGAAACTACGCTTATAGGTTATAATCATACTTTACATGTCTGTTGGGCACCATCTTTCAGAGCTTCACACTTCATAAAAACATACCATCTTCTGAGTTCAGGAGATGGGAGCCCTACCTCTGCCAGTGATTTGCCTTGTAAGTGCATATTTTCAGTATATCATTCAGTAAAACAGGATTACTAAAGTGATTTTTGACCCACTTGAGAAGTACCTTGTAATCTGCTGTGTTTCTGAGAAATTATTAATGCAGCTCTCTCTGGTTCTGATTTAAAGTTTCATTAAAATACCTTCAAAAAGAGTCACCATTCGAAAAACAGAGGCTTTTGTATCCATAGTTTAAACTCTAGATAAGCAGACAGATTTGCAAAAAAACACGACTGTTCTTACTGAGTATTGTGCCCTGTTAACTATTTTTAATTCACGCTGTGATTATCTAACAAATGAGACTTTCTTTTTCTTGTAAGGAGCTGTATTTTAAAACTTTGGTATTGGTTATTTTTTGAGATTGAAAGGGACTCGAAACTGGGATAAATGAACACCAAAATGAATTAAAATGGGGTCACTTTTTATAAAAACATAAGGTACTGTTATCGTTGGAGTGACTTAGTTCCAGTTTGAATGCCAGGTTTCTAATGTGCTGATTTACAAAGCAGACAGAGATAAAATAAGGCAAGTATTATAGCATTTTAGCAGTCTTAATCTGAGGCAGGATTTGAAATGGAAATCTGTTTAGATGACAGATTCATATATGCAGCATAATGACTTGTGTCTATCTGCAGTAAAGCCATAAAGCAAAATAAATCTGAAATCTACTCTTACTCATCTCACTTTACTCAACTCTTTAAATTTACTTTACTCATCTGACTTTTGCAGTCATGAGTCTCAAATAGCTTAATCCTAAACTGATCTATTGAGAAAATGGTAAGAGGCACTTTCTGTTAAAACCTATGAAAAATGTTCTTGGCACAAGTAAGTGTTAGCGGAAAAGATGCTTTCCACAAAGTCAACTCTGACAGCCATTTAAGCTGTGTGTCGTGAAAATCCCCCCTCCTTTGGAACTGTGTGGCCTTGTGCATTTGTTTGTGTGATGGTATAAAGGAGACAACAACAGCAGAAGTTTGAAATTAGCAGTAGTAGAAAGGTACCTAAAGGAAAAGGCTGGAAAAGGCATCGTACTGCAATTTGAACTCCTGTTTGTCATAATTATTTACTTCAGCTTCCTTACTGTAGGAGCTCATCCATCGTGGCCATTGAGCCTGCTTGTTGTTAAGTGATATAAATGTAAGAATGGATTCACAGTATGTAGAGTTTAGAATTCCATGGTTTTTATGGAACATGGAAAAGTTTCATTAATCTTAAATAATGAGTTTAAGTACATACCACCTAGGTTTTATGCAGCAATTTTCTTCCAAATGCCTGACCTTTCCTAATCAATACTTTTGGTAAGGTTGTGTACGTGATACTTCTTTTGGACAGTAGAAATTCTATGAGACTTCTCAACTTTTTTTAGTTGATTTGTGTCCTAAGGAACAAAGTCCTAAATTGCTGTAAAATACTTGATTTGAGTCTTTATCCTCAATGCTTGCTGACTCCTGAATTAATTCATGCAAGTTTGTTTAGGTTAATGGTGTTATCGCAGATGAGTAGACACAAATCACTATGACACAGCATATAAATCTGTCATCTAAACATATTTTGCTTTCAAATGCTGTCTCAGATTAAAACTGCTGAAGTGCTACACTGTCTGCCTTATATTACCTTTATGTACTTTGCAAATACTTATACAGGATGCTCAAACAAAGATTTACCAGTTCTGTTTTATATATATATATATATATTATAAGTTGCAAAGGATTTCTGTTTTCCTACCAGGATACAGATGAAAAAGGGAAAATTAATCATTGATCAGCAATTGCAAACAACAAATTACAGAAAAATGTTTTTAAAAAGAACTTAAAATGAAAGAGTTGAGCCTTACAATTCAAACTTCCTCCAGCCGAGTTACTGTCTAGTGAAGCTGTCTAGCAGGAGGAGAAACTGATTCCCTAAAAATCTGTAGACTATATTCAGCAATAGTTGGTGCTTTGGTAGGAAGGTAATGAAACCAATATTGGAATGGTACAGGAAACTATGGAAATAAACTGTTGCATCAAACTATTGGAGGGAGTTACTGGAGTAACACAACCCTGTGCTAATGCTATGAGACAGGACGGTATATTTAGTGTCCTGTGGTAAACAATTTGGTGAATTCCCTTGATTTCCAAGATGACAGGACTATCACATCAAAAAGACTTTTTTATATGGTGCATAAGTGTGGTGGGAAGTGGATGACACGAGAAACTAAAAGGTGTCCATTATTCCTATTCTTCTGCTGACTTTGTTTCTCATATTTGACATGCCTCAACTTTACCCATCTTCCCTTTTTTGTCTCTGATGTTAGTCATAAAGACATTAATCTCATCAAGCACTTTTAAATCTATGGGTAAAAAATCTGTCACATAAGATTCATAGGTATCGTTTTTATAGGTATTTGTGGAGTAGTTCAAGGGCTGAATTGGGGTGGGGGAATTGAGCACTCAGGGAACTGAGCCACTGTTGCCAAACACACATGTTCCAAGTCAGAGCTGAGCACAGGAGGGTGGTGACGGGGTACTTTAACAACCTATGGCTGTCCTTCACTGTGTTTGTGGATATTATTTACTATAACAATAATAAATTATGTCCTCTCCCTATATAATTCCCTCTGATTTCTTCATTTCTAGTTATTTCTCTCATAGTTTCAGGCTGATTGTCAGAGTGCTTTACTGTAAGTGATGGTGTGAGAAAAAAAGTGCCTGAGAAGTTCATGTTTCCACTTCTGTCACTCTGGGACACTGAGGGTATTCTCCTGTGAACCTTGTCAGGTGAGCAAACTGAAAGGAGCCTGTGACATACGAAGTGGAAGAAATTTAAGGCACAGAAAGATATAATAGCAGAGCACTCTCTTGACCTCTCAGTTCTGACAAAGAAACTCTCACATTATCCTAGCTTGAGAGGCAAGCAGAAGGCTTTTTTTTCTGAAAGAAAAGATGACAGAAGATCATCTTTTTATGGCTGCAGTATCATTGTCTGAATGGGTGAGGCAGGCTCCTCTGTTTGTTTAAGGATGAGACAGAACGTTGAACAGACCTAGCATCGTTTCGAGATGCTCTGTGTCAGGTAGTTTTATTTGTCTGCATCTCAGCTCCATCACTGAGGAAACTGAGACAAAGCGTTCAGTCTTTAGCCGCGTCTTTGCTGAGCTGCATCAGCTTCAAGTTCTGTCACTGGCATCAACAATGCACAGAAAATACTCTTCAGTTTCCTTGAGGAACTGAGGCTGGCAGGGCCCAACTCCCAGGTAGGATTGAGGCCCTACTCTATGAAATGATTCTGGTTTTACGCTATTTTGCGTGGTCTTTACCTGCTGAGTTTGAATTTCAGTTAAGGTCTAGCAGTAGGTCCCTGTGTGTGTATGTGTGGGAGAACATTGCTCATGGATGGCCTAACAAAGGGTGGAAAAGTCAAATACACAATGCCAATACTAATATTATTTTGATTTTTCTTATTGGCAATGTAGTGCTACCTAAAAGCACTCAGACTAGACAGTCTTGTAATCTAAAGAATATGCACTAAAAAGAACTTCATGGTCATATGAAACATTATTTGAAGTAAATTAAATACCAACACAGTGGTCAAAATGACCTCTGCAGTACTGTAGTGCGAGTAAGTTTTACTTCATGGTACTCCTGTGACAATGGGAAAGCAGCTAAGTTATTTGAGCTCATACAAATATTTCAGTTTTGAACACTTTTTCAATAACCAAGGGATGATTGTTTTAGGAAGGATTCGTGATTTGCTTTCCTCTCTCCTCCAGTTCCGGACCTGCCCTAATGATCTTTGTCTCTCACATGCCAAGACAAGCTATTTTACACGTGCATTTGGGCTTACACCATAAAAACTGATGGGAGCTTGGAGGGATTGGGAGGCAGTAATAAGGGATGAGGAGTAGTGTAACTGGATGAATTTTGCATTTGGGTGTCTGTCAGGCAAGCTGGATGGAGGGGCTGGGGAGGAAGCTCACCAATTTAGTCATTGCCTTACACTCACTCCTGCCGTTTGGGTGGAGAATTGGGAGTTCAGCTGATTCCTGCAATGGGAAGGTGGAGAAAAACAGGCTTGTGCACGTGCACAAACAGGCATGTGCACTGATCACTGAAACACCAACAAAAGAGGTCTGAGGGGATAAAGAAGGGGTTTGCTGAAAAACATTCGTTGGTATCATAGTGCACACTGCATACCCAAAGGGCTGAATGGCAAGACTAAAGGTATTTTTTATCTTGTGAAGCTTTGAAAGAGGAGCAAAGAGTTTTGGTGTGCTGCTGCTGAGAGATTCTGCTAAGGGGCTGCTGACTTACCCCTGGATTTCAGACTCGGTGATGATTAGTGATGCTAAATCCCAGGGGTGTTCATGTAAATAATCTGTCCTCCCTTTTCTTTTCTGTTCCTTTTGGACTCTTGCTTTTCTGTTTCATCAGACTTCCTGATTGACATAACTTTCATGGATTCACTGCACCCCATCATTCTTCTCTCACTCAGAACTGAGTTGCTCTTCTGCCTCCATTTGTCAGCATCCTGCCTCGCGTTATCTACCTAGCAAGTATTCCAGAAAGAACGTTCTTTATTTTGTGTTTCCCCTCACATTTCCATTGAGTTTTCCTGGAGAAATACTTAAGACAAACTTTAACTATTTAAAGCTCCTTAAAATTTCTTAAAACTCCGCTGCTGTTATATCACAGCTGCCCATCTCCACCACGCTTTCTCCAAAGTTCAACAAATCCTACTTCTAAATGCTGAAATAAGATGCACTGATTGTTAATTATCAATATTTCAATAACCTAATGTATTCCTCTGTCATATACGGATATAAAATGAGAACTGAAATTAAAATGGTACCCATGGATATGATATTACATTGTTCACTTAAAAATCAAAATTAAAACTAGAAAAAGTAAAAAAATTCAAACCCTCATAAAGAAACAATATAGCTTTATTGCTTTTCATTTTGTTATCTTTCAGCTTGCTTTTATTCAGTACCCTTTTACCCAATGTGGGAGTGATTTCTTCTAAATGAGATTCCTTTTGGCTTTTGGGCATTAATGCACTGATTTTCTTTCTAGTGCTGAATGTTATCTGATCCTGAAACTGGCTACACTGACTTGTACCATGTTCCTGTCATTCACAGCTGCTTATCTGTGTTTTATTTGTGCTGAAATTAAAAATTCCTTAATAGTGTGATGTTGGAGCTTAGGTATTTTCTCACAAGGGTCGCATCTCCTCCTTCCTGCCACTCTTGCGTGTATGATATCCACGAGCAGCTGCAGGGGTTATTATCTTATGCAGAGCATTGGGTGAATCTCTCTGCATTTCACATTGTGAAATGTGAGGGATGCAAATGTAGGAAGAAGGCGTCAGCTGAGACTGGGAACTAGCTGAGTTCATCAGCTATTCTTAAGCACTGTAGCAACACTGTTGGGGCAGCAACTGCTAAAAGGTGAAGCTATTGCTGCCCTATAATTCACGAAGGCAGATTCTGACCCCAGTACACACACTCTTTTCCTGTGTTTTGTAGGATACTGCTTGCATGCTTCCCCTCTGCTTGCCCAGCTCTCAGGAGATGTCAGAATGTTTGGATATCTCTCCCCAGACTAACAACTGCTATTAATAATTCATAATATTGTTTGCTAGCAAGGACTGTGTTTACAAGGGTGCTATAACTTTAAATCATCAGCAAAACTTTATGAAAACCATACTGGGAAAGAACAAAAGAAAGCATAATTGTTTTATAGAGTAATGGTAGGAAATTAATTTGTAGAAAATAAACTAAAGCAAAATGGAATTGTGCAGTATGCAAAAAAACCTTCACACACTAAACCCAGCTTTTTCCTTACAATCTGTATGGCAGAGCTGAGTAAAGGCAGCACTTTTTATTCAATCCCTGTGTTTGTGCATAGCACAATACTAAGTCTAATTACTGTCCAACTAAAGCAGGGGTGTCAAACTCCCGGTCTGTGGGCCGAATCCGTCCCTCCACCTTGTTTTATGAAGCCCAGCACCTTGTTTGTCCCCGTTGGCAGCACCGAGCTCCTTGTCCCTGCTCTCCTGCTGGCACTGGGCACGTGTGCAGCGTGGGATGTGCGTTACGGAGCAGGAGAGTGGCGGGAGACGGGAGTGTGACAGCCCTGGACTAAAGTATCGATCTCTCCTTCTCCAGAAACCTCATATAACAAAGATAAAATATCCTTTCTGCAAGTTGTTTCATGCCCCTCTTGTTGTATATTTGATCTAAGTAGGTTGTGTCATATACTTTGGAAATTTGGAAAATGTGGTTTTAATTGATGAAAGACAGCATAAGCCCGAGCAGTCGTATGACTTCTAGCGCAGCACAGTCGTGGGGTTTAGGAAGCCTCAGGGTGTTACCAAAAGGGTACGATTCAAAAATATCTAAGCAGGGGGAAACAGTCTGCCTCAGACAGATTTTCAGGCTCCCTTCCCACTTTATATTTTTAGGTAAACAGAACATCTTGGGAAAATAAGCAAGCTAAGAACCTCTCTGTGTTAATGGAAGTGTGATAACACATTAGCAGAGCTGAGCACAGTACTTTCTGCTGAGGCTGTTAGGCTGGTGCTTGATGCTCATGAGAGGTGCCTGACAAATAAAAGATCTTGGTCTAAAGACAGAAGATGGTTATTGATAAACACTTGTCTAAGAGCCTCTGTGAAGGAGAACGCCTCGGTGTCACAGGCAGAGTTCACTCTGTTCCAGCCTCTGGAGCGCTGATATTTGTGGGTTTATTTATTTTTTTTAAAAATGGACTTAACTCCTTCCTTATTTGCAACCAATTTGACCAAGTGTCACCTAGTCTCACAGACCTTTAAAAACATTCTCAGTCTAGGTAATTTAACATCATTATATGATTAAAGGATTAATGAAGTAGCTTTGCTTACAGGCATAGAAAGACTGCAAAACGTTACTGAAAGCATAGAAATATTCTCCTGTTTTGGTTCTAAGGACTTAATCAATGTAACCATTCATCTGAAACAGTTCCCAAAACAAGTGTAAGGAGTTGTCCCCTTTGTTTCAGGAAGAAACTTTTTGAGTTCTGTCCACATTAGCATTTTTGATGAAGGCATAGCATGTTGATGGGCATTTGAATACACAGAATCCCCATTAGCCTACTCATATGTGTGTGCAGATGAATCTGTTCGCACCAGGAGCCAGTGCAAAGCAGATGTTAGCTTTGAAAAACTGATTTATTTATACAGTTTATTTATTCTGTTCCTGTTACTAGATTTTGGCATCTCTCCAAGGAACTACTACAATGCTTAGACTTATTGCTGTGTTTTGCTAATTAATTTGTTAGTGTAGGGCACGTTTATATTCTGAGCTGTCCTACTGAAACTTAAATCAGGTAATTCAATCGTAAATTGGGTATGTTTAGTGCACTAAAGGTGTCCACTTAAGGTTTTTCACCAGTTTTAAAATATCACCATTGAGCCAGCATGACTCTGAACAAAGATTGGGTGCAAATTCTCCAACCGGTTTAACTGGGCAATGCTGAGAACGGAGGAGGGGAGGCTTTTCATAAGTAGCACCACAGACCAGCAGTCACATAAAGCCAACTGCCAGCTGAAAATAGTTAGCAAGCTTACGCAACGCAGTCCTCCAAAGGTTGATTGCTTCTCTTTTCTCTTATCCTGTCTAGCCTGTGTGATTGGGCAGGAGTTTCTGTTCTCAAACAGGAACACCTCGTGCCACAGCCTGGGCTGGAAACATCTCTTCTTGAGAGCAGAAAAGGAAGTAACTCCTTTTTGTAGTCATCTGCAATCCAAGTGTGCTGGTAGTTACATAATATTTTAGAAAAATAATGTTAATGAAGGTTTACATGTAGTTATGATATCATTGTTGTTTAGGTCAAGAGATTCAGTTCTATTGCCCTTCCTGACAGTCCATTTTCTCCCCAAACCTCCTCTGTGCCCGTGCCATGTAGCACGCACAGGAGTTCTTCCCCCAGAGGGTGGTGATGCCCTGGAACAGCTCCCCAGGGAAACAGTCCCAGCACCCACTCTGCCAGCATTCCAGAAGCATTTGGACAATGCCCTCAGTCACACGGGGTGAGTGTGGGGAGTGTCCTGTGTAGGGACTGGAGCTGGACTCGATCCTTTTGGGTCCCTTCCAACTTGGGTGATTCTATGATTCTATGATTCTGTCAGTTACAGAACTGCACCTGCTGAGTTACTGTATGGTCCTCATCAAAACCATTTCTGAAGCTGTTTTTCTGGGGGACTTGGATGCTGCAAGACTTGGCACTGCATCAGCCAACTCCAAGATCCCAAAGTGCCTGCTGGAATCATGAGCTTTGGTTTCTCTAATAACAAGACTTAGGCATAAAGAGACTTTAGAGTCCAGATAAGAGAGAATGCACTGAAGCTGCAGAGGAATGAGATGCCGGGAGAGGGAAGCATCAGTGCCTCTCCCTGTTTAGGGCTCTGTTCTGGCAGATGCTCTTATCAGTGGATCTCTATCTCCTCTTGGAATCTTGAACTGGAATCCAGTGGACATCCTCTGTAAAAATTCTGCCTCCCCCCATAACTCCAGACACCCAATGGCCTGAAGGCTGGAGCACATTCAAAAGGCTTGGTTCAGGTTTACTCTGCCTGACCCAGAGTAGCAAGTTGAACCACAGACAGGACTACGTGGCATTCTGTGCCAGATCTGTGTCTCATCTATTAACATTATTAATATTTGCCCATGACATGGCCTTGAGCTTCAGTTTTCCTCACATGAGGCACAGATGGGTTTTAGAATCCATTCTTCTCTCTGCCTCATGAAATATTTAATTACTTAAACAAGACAAAGTAGCTGTAATGGGAGAACCCGGGAGATCTGCAACTGAAGGGATTTCCAGAAGTTTTTAAAAACTGACATTTGGTCTCTGATGCAAACTTGTGTCTCTCTATACCTTACATAGCTTATGAGTTCTGCTGGGATGGGGAAAAGCTGCATACAAAGGGTCCTGTCATCTTCTGAGCACACCTAAAGAATAGGAGGAGAGTGGAGGAGGTGCCAGTCTGGTAAGTCACACTCCTGAGGAAGCAGCACTTAGGCTGCAGGCTTTGCCCACTGAAGGAAATGCAGACACCAGGGCAGAAACTTAGCCACCACAAAATGAAGAGTATCCTGTCCACCATTTAGGTCATTAAGCATCAGCATACATAAAAGCTTGGAAGGTTCTAACTTGTTTTGGATATTTTTGGGGAATTATAGGGCTGTGGTACGCTACTACTCATGTCCTTATACTTTCAGCTGAGTACACTGAGAGTGTGTCCTTGAATTCAATGTTTTTTTCCCCTTTGGGTTTATCCTATAAATTATGCTCCAGCTATATGAAACAAGATTAGAGCCCTAAATATATCAGAAGCATAGTATATATTTTGTTTTAGCTCAGCACTGCAATCATTTGAGAACATTATTTACACAGAGACAAACAATAATAGAAGTAGTAACTCATGCGAGACATCTATGCAAATCAAGTCAGCATATACTAAAAAGCAACAAGTAATTTGTATCCATGGGTGACAGATTAAAGAGGAAATAGAAAACTGAGAAATATGGAAAAAAATATATTGTAAAAAAATAGTAAAATCCCCTATTGTTAGAATTAGAAAGTCTGTTTGGGGTATCTGCCTGCAACACAGGAGAACAGCATCAATTTCATTTACCCTCGTTAGCTACAACTACTGTTTACTGTGAAAAATACCAGCTGTTCTTTAACTTTGGGTTGGTCCTCTCTGCTTGCAGAGGCAGCACAGTCCAGTGCTGAGATGCACTGCTTTTTAAGCTTAGATGCTTATCCAGAAGATTATTGTCTAGTCACGCTAAGGATTTCCTGTACTGCAAAAGCCAGGTGTGTATTTTCTAATGAAGTGGGCCCTTTTCCAAAGTTATAACTGCTTTTATTTTAGTATCCGGATAGACACATCCTCTGTGAATTTGTTTGTGTGTTTCAAGCTGGACACTAAAATATAGGCTGGTGGGATCAATAAGAAAGGTGTTTACAGAAACATATGCCGAAAAGAAATCTAGCTAAATGAGAACTTGGAGAAAAAATTAGCCTAAAGACTAGTTTTTGCCCACATTAGGCAGCTCTGCTGTAGGACTGTTTCTCTACAGTCTTGATGTCACTTTAAAACTTTAGGTAAAATATCACGCCTTGGTATCTCATTAAAGAGGTTGAATAGTGCTCTGCCAATCAATCAAAAAATTATCAGATGTTCCTCTCCTTCCAAGATGTTCTTTCTGTGTAATTCTTCTTGGACTGTTCCTTCACCAATTAAACCTTGCCTCCCTTCTCTGCTTGGGACTCTGCTCCCCTGTAGCCAGGGCTGTGGAAAGACAATCATCCTAAGTGGATCAAACCACTGAGAAAAGCAGGAAAGGAGACAGGTGGTAGTGTGGGAGACTTTCAGTGGGAACAGAGAGAAGGGGGGAGGGCTGTACCACAGGCTAATTTCCTTCCTTTGTCCCTCTGTTAGACTTGGATATTCTAATATTCCTCATTTCAACGCTGAATTGAGGTTAGGCAATTTATGGTTATTGTCAGGTCAACATTTCGGTCAGTCACAGAGAAAATAAACATCCTGTCTTCTCAGTGAACTTTCTCCTCACTTCTTATAGCTTCTGTTCCAGGCATTTTTCTCTTCCTTCATGGCCTATTTTTAATACAGGTGATAACATCTTCTTTCACATTCAGAATTACATTCAGAATTTCTGCATTTCATATACTGCAGTGTTACTCAGCATCAGTAACAGCTGGTTTACTTTTTTTTTTCAAATGTCTTTGTATCTAAACCTGCAAAGGCTTTAAAAATAACTATAATATTTGACCTCTGTGATTACTAAGCCTGAAATTTGATTTTGACATTTTTACTCTCTGCTTTTCTATGTCAACTGAACATTATGACTGAATCAGGTTTGTGGATTACCTTGCAAATTTCTTGTATAGTACTGAATAGATGTTGCTTTTGTGGATTAGTTATGATTTACTCTAGCTAACTGATGGCACTGCTTGATATCTCTCCAAAGAACAGCAGGAAACATTCAAGTTTCTACTTTTGAATCTAAATATACTCTTTAGTTGTGACCTGAAACATGTTTACTATTCTACTGCTCTGCTGAAAGCATGTTCTCCATTGAGAAAAAAATTCTGTAGTGTTGTTTGACAGTTACTACAGTGTGAGTAAAGCAAGAAGATCTATTTTATTTTTCATCCTAGCTTGGATTGACTATCAGGCACAAGATTTAGCATAAGGGACCGAATAGCTTGTGCATTAGCCAATATAAAATTTTTATCTAGTATTATGCATTTATGTTGTAATTCAGTGGTATTTGAGACATATTCTGGCTCTTCTATGAGGAGCATTTAAATACTTCTACTCAATAGAGAGATAAATTAGTTAAGTAGTTTATCTATCTTCATTAAAACATGAGTTTTAAAATAGAAGATAATCGCTTGATGCTTCCTATGGAATGCTACTAATTCTCCATCCTCTCAGTCGAAGTTCCCGAGATGTGTGTCTTTCACACCTGTCAAAGTACTGAAGCTCATCCTCTGTTTATGGCAGATATTACTGCAGCTGCAGACGTGACATCATGGTGTGGTGTAAGGACACAGTGTCCTTAAACTTGAAAGAAAAACAAGCTTGTCTTCAAGAAAGTTGTCTTAATCTGGTTGGTAAATGTTACCAGATCGACATTCTGATGGCAGTTTGTTTTAGATTGCAGAGAGTATTATCTGCTTCACAGAAATATGAAAAAGAAAAGGGCAGATGAGATCACTCACTGTGAGATTCTCGTTGTGATCTTTGAAATTCAGAGCGACACCAGATACTTCAAGATGAGAGATCTAAATCCAGCCCACGATAAAGACACGTGAAGGTCACACATTGCAGGTGTTCTGCCCTACTGGGAAACATTTAGTTTTTTGAGACAAACTTCAAAGATAGCAAAACAGAGAAAATTTCATAAAAGGCAGATTAAAAGTAGCAAAGAATAGGGCTGTGCTATGCTCTTCAGAATTTCTTCTAAGTCCAGGGATGCTAGTTAAGAGTGAGGGATTGGATCTCTTCAGTTACTCTGTGAAGCATCTATGTGTCAGCTTGCTGTGCCAGATGAACCAGATTATCAAAGAGCAGCGTTCTGCTGTAAGCTTCAGACTGCCTAAGAAGTTGTCAACCAGTACAACCAAAACATATTTAATATTTTTAGTCATCTGAACAATGGAAGAAGGTGCATTTTGATACTATTTTTACCACCTGTGGTACTTCAGAACTATTTTTCCCAGATTAGATTGCTGCAAAGGTAAATGATGTCACCTGATAAGAACTGAAGTGAATGAAATGCGTGGAAGCTCTCAAGTAGCCATATGTGCTCATCTGGGTTTTCCAAGAATAGCCAAGGTTGGCACTCCAGCTGCAGAAACCAGTGAATCACCCCCCTCAAGAAATACACATCAGTTTTTCTCTCTTACAGGGAAAGAAGTTTGAGAAGAAAAATAATAATCCATGTAGAAGCAGTAGAAGTTATAATGATCTATGGAAAGCAAAAAAAGTCTAACATGGATTTTCAGACAGTAAATCAAGTGGTTGTGTCAATTTAGGGGAATGTATATACAGTTAGGTACTGTAAGGTATTTCTTTGCATAATATTAAAGTGAATTTTGTATTTGTGGTGAATAGGGAAATAAGAATATAGATCGGTTAATGTTGGCAAGAGTCTGCATTTTGGAAAGAACAGATGCTATTAGATTTCTTCGCAGTAGGAAGTCCTCCAAAATCATCAACCTTCCACAGGTAAGTAGGTCAAGCAAGACTTCTTCCAAAATTTGTACTTTTTAGCTGCAAATAGAAAACTTTTCCTCATTTTCTTGTCCAAAAGGCCATATTAAACCTGACCTTGAGCTTATCTGTGGTTTTGCTTGACCTTTATTTAGAATCCCTTCTGCTAGAAAATTGCCTTTTGTTGTCACTTAAAATATATTTCACTGTCAACATTAGTCAGTATTCAGAGAGAAGAACTTTCAATCCAGCAGTAGAGCTACAGTGGAATCCTGACTTCACTGATGTCAGTGGAATTGTTTCCATCTATTGTGATGGCACTAAGATTTCTATCTACCTCATTCATATCAGTTGCTTTCATTAGTTCCCTCCCTCTTTTTCCACTAGATTGGGGAAAAAAAAGCATGCAGTTTCGTGTTTATGCAATGGCAATTACATTTGTATAACGATGGCATTTTCATATTTTCATCACTCTCTTCTTTATGAAGAAATGGTATTTTTTGCCTCTCTTTGGTTGCATAACATCTGCAGAAAAGCAGAATTCGCAAATATGCTTTTTCTGTTCTTTCTTCTAAATATCTACCTACTTTTTTTGTGGCAAGCTTAGTGCCCCTGCCTGCAGACAGCACGCTGATAGCGTCAGAAATGCTCACTAGCCAGTTCCGTGGCTTGCTTCTCTCATGACACCAAATCTGATGAGAAAGTTTTGATAAAAGCAGGAGCAACAGCAAAACAAGGATCTATCAAGTTACTGCTTGCTTTCTTCCCATCATTTTCAAACATCCTAGCTTTACTCTCCCGGCGCTCTACCGTAACACAAACATTATTTCCCATCTCTTGGCGAACATTGTTATATCGACAACTTGCGAAAATTAAAAATCCTCATAAAGTGTGACTCATCTTTGAATGCAAAGTTATGGTGTGATTTATTGTTACTGCATCTGTAGAAATGCTCATCTGGGTCAACAATTGCACATTAACTACTGTGTGTTGTGGGTTATTCATGGCTGCCCCATCCCTGGAGGTGTTCAAGGCCAGGTCTGATGGTGCTTTGAGCCCCCTGATCCAGTGGGTGTTGTTCCTGCCCATGGCAGGGGATTGGAACTGGGATGGGATTTAAGGTCCCTTCCAAAAACCATTCCATTCTGTGACTCAGCTGCAGAAAAGGGAATGGTAATATTTACATAATAGGTGATTTTGAGAGAATAAATATTGTAAGGTGCTGTGAGACCTGTGCTGACAGACTACTGATACAAGCATTACAGATCTTTGGTCAGAAAACTGGGCCAAAGAAATGCCCAAATATGCATGTGTTAAGTGAAAGGAAATGCAGTCTTGACTTCAGTGGTGCTGATCATGGCCTGTGCAACTTCTCTGAAGTTACACAGTGAAACTGTTGTGAACCTGGGAACGGAAGCCTGAGATCCTTTGCAAACCTCTGTCATATGCTCAAATAAGCGATAAAGTAGGGGCTTCCTAAAGATTGTTCTTAAAACTTTGGGGGATTTCTAATTCAGTAGTTCTTGAATAATTTGTGAAATTTACCTCCTAAAATTACAGCTATTTTTAAGGAAAAAAACCCATGTTATTGTGCAATATCCTTGGGTTTTATGTCTAAGCAGTATTAACAAAATTAAGACATATAGCTGCAACATGAAAACAATCTTGCATACTGTTTTGACATGTGCATCTTGTGGAAAGATTCCAAATTGATTAAAATGCCAATCATGACAGAAAGTGATGCATTCCCAGGGGTGCATGATATCTACTGATGCCACATGGCATAGAATCAATGGTGTGGAAACCACTCATGACTAATATTTAAAGTATTTGGGAGAGATTCCAGTCTTCAAAATAGGTCTCCTACAGAAAGAGTTGCACTTTTGGCCTGCTGTAAGCACAGAATAGGTAGAGTTGCTTTCAGGGGAACACTGGAATAAAGAAAAATAAGAAATTGCTGAAGAAAAAATAAACCTGTATCCATATTTTAGATTTTTTTAAAAAGGACAACCAGTGCCTCTCACCCACTCCCTGCTCACGTAGTGGTGCTGGAGAGCCAACAGTGGCACTACCGTGGGAGTGCTCTGGTCTGGGCAGTGGAAGCACTTGGTTGTTTCCTGACAGCTAGGGTAGGAGGGCTTACTGGGGCGCGGGGTGGTGCTGCCTCTGAGGACACACGGCCCCAGGGCACAGTGGCTGAGCTTTCGCCAGCTGCAACACGCTGTGCTGAGAGAGGGTGGAAAAGGGAGAGGGTGAGCTCTACCTCTGCTCTGCCCCTTTCTTCCTGAATGTTCCTCGGTGCCCTCAGCAATTAAAGCTCTTCCTATGCATCCTATAAAAACCATGTAGTCTTTTGCCCATCTTGCCTCCCAAGACTGGAGGCACATCTTGCCTCAGTATCTGAAAAGCTGTCAGCTCTGTGAGCCAGGACACTGCTTTGCTTATGAAATGCCAAACTCCATTCTCCTGATCTGTCATATCCTCTAGATTCAAGGCTTCACTCAGCACTGCTGCCCGAGGCACACCTGCAGCTGCTGCCTGTGCCAGCCCGGGCTCCGCGGGCAGTGCAACAGGAGGAGTGCCTTGGCTTAGCCGCTGCTACCGAGCTCACTCAGTTTGCAGGACAGGCGTTGCGTTGCCAGAAGCAAACAGGCAAGAGTCAGGTTCAGCAAGATTCAGAACAACCTCTTATCTGTCAGGAATGAAGAGCGAGTTAAATTTCATTAGCAGGACTTTATCAAATGATTATGAAAATCAGAAAACAGGTTTCCATTCACACAAAGTTATCAATTTATCTTCTCCAGTGACTCTTAGTCACAGCCCGTTTCCTCAGCAGTGACTGTGCTGGTCGTGTATAGAATCATAGAATCACTTGGCTGGAAAAGACCTTTGAGATCATTGAGTCCAGCTGTACCTGTCCACTACTAAACCAGATCCCCAAATGCTTTGTCTACCCTATTAAACACCTCCAGGGATGGTGACTCCACCACCTCCCTTGGGCAGCCTCTGGCAGTGCCTGAGAACCCTTTCAGTGAAGAAATCTTTTCTTCATGTCTAGTCTGAACCTGCCCTGGTGTAATTTGAGGCCATTTTGTCTTGTCCCATCACCTGTCACTGGGGAGAAAAGACCAACATCCACCTCACCACAGCCTCCTTTCAGGCAGTTGTAGACAGTGAGGAGGTCTCCCCTCAACCTCCTCTTCTCCAGTCTGAACAACCCCAGGTCCCTCAGCTGTTCCTCATAGCACTTGTTCTCCAGCCCCTTCCGCAGCCTCGTTCCCTTCTCTGGATGCTCTCCAGCCCCTCAATGTCCTTCTTGTGCTGAGGGGCCCAGAACTGACCCCAGTACTCGAGGTGTGGCCTCACCAGTGCCCAGTGCAGGGGCACAATCCCTGCCCTGGTCCTGCTGCCCGCACTGTTTCTGATCCAGGCCAAGATGCCATTGGCCACCTGGGCCACTGCTGGCTCATGTTCATCCAGTTGTCAATCAACACCCCCAGGTCCTTCTCCTCCAGGCAGCTCTCCAGCCACTCTTCCCCAAGCCTGTAACGCTGCAGGGGGTTGCTGTGTCCCAGGTGCAGGACTCTGCACTTGGTCTTGTTGAACCTCATCCCGTTGGTCTCAGCCCATGGATCCAGCCTGTCCAGATCCTTCTGCAGAGCCTCCCTTCCTTCAAGCAGATCCACACTGCCACCCAGCTTGGTGTTATCTGCAAACTTGCTAAGGGTGCACTCGATCCCCTCATCCAGGTCATTAATAAAGATATTGAACAGGACTGGACCCAGCACTGATCCCTGGGGAACACCACTCGTGACCGTCCTCCAACTGCATTGAACTCCATTCCCCACCACTCTTTAGCTCCAGCCATCCAGCCAGTTTTTCACCCAGCAGAGGCTGTGCCCGTCCAGGCCAATGGCAGCCGCTTTCCCAATCAGAACACTGTGAGAGATGGTGTCAAAGGCTTTACAAAAGTCCAGGTACAGCACATTCACAGCCTTTCCCTCATCTAATACACAGGTAACCTTGTCATAGTAGGAGATCAGGTTAGTTTAGCAGGACCTGCCTTTCATAAACCCATGCTAACTGGGTCTGATTACCTGGCTGTCCTGTGTGTGTCTAAGTGAAGAAAGAGAAACCTTGAGAGATTTGCACTTGAGTTATGAAGAACAATATCATTTAAAAGTATCTAAACAAAATATAAGCTATTTCAGCAATGGAGTGCTGATTTCCAACTGGAGGATAACTTGGTGCTTTTGTCAGGGAAAAAGTAAAAGGCAAGGATTTCAGCTATTTTGGAGTTTCCCAGATTACTAAAGGCAATTTTGATAATGAGGCAGTGGGCAGCACTTCTCCTTTTCTTGCTGTATCAAAACAGCCATTGCAGAGAAAGGCATTTTATTCTCTGCCACAGAGATTTCTCCATGTACTGGAGAAAATAACACAGCAGACCTTTATGAATCACAAATTTGCTGGCTTGCAATTTTCAGCCTCAAGGTGGAGAGCTACATTTCAATATATGATCCTGTATTTCTCCCCTTATATTAGTTCAAAACCAATTGGTCTTTGTAGGGAAGAACAAGGATAATTACAGTGTGGTGGTATACTCTGTGTAATTATGAAAATCGCCTTGCCATGGTACACTGAGAGGTTTAAAATGTCTCAGTTTGGAGTTTTATTATATCCTGTATGGCTGAACTAATATTTATGAAAAGGGTTGTGCTTGTTTTTTGCATAAATCTAATTCATCTATTGTAGCACACAATCATTTACGAAGTAGTTTAAAAATACAGATTGTATTTGGCATGTGTGTGTGGCAAAATCAGCTCTTAAAACCAGTCACGAGGCATCTTTAAAGTGGTTGAAAATGCCACGCTAATGGTTTGACTGAGAGAATGGAGGATTCCAGTAATCTATGAAAATGATACCTGTTGATTCATGGAGATCTTTCAGCTTACAGATTGGAGATCATCAAAATATTTTGTTCTATGCAGGTGGTGCTATTAAGTAATGGTTGGCATACAACAATTTAGATAATAAAAAACCCCTGTAGGATGATCAAAATCTTACAGTTTTTTTTAATTCAGTCTAATAAGGAAGTATGACTTATGTTTATTGAAGTTTCAACTCTTCAGATTTTATTAGATTCCCTTCAGACTTTTCAGGGAAAAAGTATTGCCTGTAGACAACAGTTTAAAGTCTTATGGAAGCTTCAAATATTAGACATGATATCAAGTAGTTGTGTTGCCATCTCAGTCAGTTGCAGCAGCAAGTTATTGATTAATCTATGGTCAGATATTCTAGGCCCAAAGGATTCTGAAGGGATGGTCCTAGAGGGTTAGTATTTATGGGCAGCCTGCTGCAGCTACAGAATATCAGACAAGTGCTTATAGATGGCAGCTCCAAACCATCTACTCAAAACAAAACTCTTGGGTTTTTATCATTGTCTTCAAATATAGGGGGATCTAAAAGGCCCAGTACTTTGTGCCTTCTTCACTTTTCTGACCTTTGGCTATGTGCCATGATTTTTTTTTTTCTTCTTGTTTCTTCCCAGGAAAGTCTCATTTCAATTTCCAAATTCCTTTACAGCTACCACGATTGACCAGGCTTTCATATAGAGAAGGTGCACTCTCCCTTCGTAGATTTTCTACAGCTTCCCCTTGTTCTGTTGTGTATGCTGCAGGTACATCTTATCAAACTGAGAGAAGGATGCTGTTTTTTTTGTTTTCTATACTACTTCTTTTGATAATGCCAATAAAAAAGTTATCTCAGAATGTCACAGGCATTCTGTAAGATTGAGGGTCTGCACACCCTCACTAAAATGTGTGCAAGGAAACCTATATTTTATGTGACAGCAAAACAAATCATTAAGTTTTCATGTGGTCTTTTGCTACCTTTTTTTTAACTGCATTTGGATAAACAGGTCACCTGTTCCAAATACAATAACATATTGAGCAGAGTGTTTTACTAGTAACAATAGACTTTGTTTTTAAAAGAAACCACCACCCCCAAAAAACCCAAACCAAAGCACAACAAAGCAAAACCCCCCAAAATAAAACAGAAAAAAGCCAAACCCCAACCAACACCTAAAAATAAGATTTAGGAAAAGCACCGTCAAAAAGAAATGAGGAAAATGAGTAATTCTGACATGACGACATCAGCATCTATTGGAAATTTCATCTTCAGCTTAGCTACAGATTTAAAGGTCTTTCAGAATCCAAGTGGAAATGAAGGACAGAAAAAAACAGGTAGGGAAACTACACAGTTGCGACTGGATGCGGACATATGTGGAGAAAGAACTGGCAAACTGAAATGATGCAGTGCTTCACTGAGGATGACAGAGCTTGAAAGGAAAACCTAAATACTAATTCCTTAACAGCCACAGCCACCAACACAAATCCCCTGTGCAGAGCATCACTGAAGAATTTCAGTGAAACTGTAGTGCTGGTAGTAACGTGGTGGTTAGAGTTGAAGCCTTTTAGATAATCAGGGAAGAAAGCTCACGGTAGATTTTCAAGCAAATGTCTTGGCAAGAGTTTGGCCATCCAGAGAAAAGCCCAGTACTGTGATGAATGCAGAAATACCACTAACCAGTCTCTTAGAACTGAAGGAAATTTTGACCATGATAGGGTGTGTGTATTTTTGCTAAATACTCAAATTCAAGAGATGATTAATCTTACATCAATTGGTGTGAGGACATAAGCGTGCCAAAGAGACATGTTGAATACACTCCTTAGCAGGAGAGCAAACCAGTCCTCTCAGCACCTGAGAGAGAACTGGAAGAGGTTGACTTTGAATCTGTAAATGCCAGTGTGGGAAGGATGAAAAAAGTGAAATGATGGTCACGATTTTTCAAAGCTTGATCCATCACCTATTGCTTTTATACAGATCAACAAATCATGATCAGCTATTTACTTCCAACTGATCAATCCTTCCTCCTTTGGGAACTGCAATAGGAGTGCTCTAGAGTTAACTTCCTGCTGAAAGGTGCCTGTTCTTGTTTCACATGGTTAATGTATCACCTTGTCTTTGTATTGGTGCATTGGTTGGTCTTGCCTTGTAATTTGCAGGTTAGCTTTGAAGCCATAAGTGTCCACAGCTTCCCAATGGCTGTAAATTAGCATGGTCTGGCATTTCAGAAAAAGAGTGGGGTCATATATTATTTTAAAATGCCATCATATCTTTGAATTGAGCAAATATAAATGAACAAATACTGCATTAAATGTTGACTGCTCTCCCCAGTATATTAGTAATAATTTGCCTTAGATTTGTTTTGATATACTTAATTATGTAGAGATCTTAAGGGAACAGCGAAGATGAGTGAGTTTTACTTGTATTCTCATTGACTACATATGCTTTATGTGCACACTGATGAAATTTCTCTCTCCTTGATATCACTTTGATCCCCTTGTATTGCCTGCTCTGTATCCCTACAACTTGACTAATGTATGTATAGTAGGTTAAAAACTTAGCACGTACTTGTGAGAGCATCTTACATCACACAACTCTTTACTTGAGTTATAGGTCCTGAAGATAGTCCTTCCAGTGTGAAAGAATTACATGTGAAGGCTGTGTCTCTACTCAGTGAGGTGCTGTAGGGAAGGATGGTAATATATGCTGGGTACCCTGATGCTTTCAGATTCCTCATGCATAGCTTGGGTTTGCTCTGGTTTTCACCACGGAGAGTCAAAAGGCATCTCAGCCTTCAGTAGGACTGGGCTGCAAACACCATTCTTAGTCATTTTAGTGCTAGAAGAGCTCATTTAAGCTAACTTGCTATCATTTTATTGGGCCAAAAGCAAACAGGAACACCTGCATGGGAAGGAGGAGCAAGATCTTGCATACCAGACAGCTCTACCCTTTCACTTGTCAAAGCACAGGCTGTTGTTTCCAGTTTGTGGTAGTTACTGATAAAAACTGAAGTGCTTAAGTGGACCAAGCACCCTTCCAGACTGGCGGTTCTTGCCTGGTACCACTGTTCACAAGCCCATGAAACAACAGGAAGGAAAATTCTGCCCTCTGTTAGAGTAGTGCAGAATAACTGACCCCGTCTGTGCTGGATTTAGCACTTGAAGCAAGAGCTAAGTTGTGTCAGGAGTCATATCGACTCCATTCATCCCAAGGGGCCTATTTTGGACTTAGTTTTTCATTGGGTTGTTTTATTGACACTAATACAAGGTGGCAGTCATCTGTGTACTTCTCCTGTGAGCTATTTTCACACAATTTGTGTAACTATAGTTTTAAAACAAAATATAACGCAGGTGGCATAAACATAGAAAAAGGAAAAGTCACCTCTATGCTTGGATAGCATAATTCATACATAGGCTAAAGGGACTGACCCAAAATCTCTACAGAGTCATTAAACCCCCTGACCTTCCAAGCTCTCTACCATTGACTGTGAAATTTGTTGCTGGAAGATTTTTCTCTCTCCTCTTTTGCTTTGATTTCCCTGAAATGTGTGCATCCTGGCAGCAGTCATCAAAACTGCAGATATTAAGACATAGGGTACAGAAACATAAGAATCCAATAATCTCCTGACTGTGTGTGATAGATGGTAGCTCTTTAGCATTAGTCTTGAGCATTGTTTGATTGTTATAGTTTTGCACACAGGAGCTCTAAAAAATGTTCATTGCGGAGGAGCTCACACCCACCTCTGTAAGCAACTAGAATCTAAATTAATGATAATGAGAATCCTTCATATGTCAGAAGCAGAAGAGAATGTTATAAAAGTAATTTCTCTCCTGAAGCAGCCTGTCTCCTTGACTCTGTCAGGAGAAGGAAAACATACCTTAGGAAATCAGTCTTCTCTTGTTAATTCCAGCTGAAATGTCTCAAAAGTGTTTCTTGCAAGTGTTTTGACAGAAAGTACAGAGAAGGATGAGAGGCCTATTCCTCTGGTACTTCAGCTGGAACTAACACTGGAAGGCTTTTGAAAAGAATACAGTGAGGGGGCTCTGCAGTCAAAATGGGAGATTATGCATTAATATTCAAGTTAAAGTAAAACTTCTACACCTGAAAAATTAAAAGCAAAACAACATAAAAAGCAGGATTACCTTGCTGAAAAAAACCCAGAAGCCTCTTAATAGATCAAAAATATTTAACAAATGGAAATAAGGACTTGGTCCTCTTCTCTAGTGTCCAAAAGAAAAAAAAGGCCCACAAAGGCTGGTGCTAACAGCATATAATGTTACGAGATGAAGTCAGGAAGGGCCCCAGGCACATCAAATGCGAAGGAAATAAGCATTTTAATTCAATCTGTCAAAATTAATTAGAAACAAGATTAAAAAAACCCCTCAATCAGATGAAGCATTAGCTTGTTAATGTTGATTCCAGTTCTGTTATTGTTTGTGATAAACTGAGTCATAGTTATTTGCTTTGCAGCTGATGAACTGCTCTACATAATCTGAATTTTCTTCTTATTTATCTCTGAAAGTTTGAGCAGAAAATATCCCTCTGTAGTGACAAACTCCTAGGGTGCATCCCCAGCTGTGGGGAGGGAGGTTTTGGGGGCAAGGTCTTGCTGAGAATTCTGCTCCCCTCCAGGGAAGGGTCATGGGATCTCATGAGGAACTCCTGAGAAAGCACTTGTGATGCCTTTGCCCTAAGCTTCCCCCCTGATCTGATCCATAGCTGTTTGTACAGCTTCCTAACCGTATTCCGTAGCATTCCTGCCATGTGAACTCGGGACACAATAGCTCTGGCTTGGAGCTGCTCTCGTGCAGTGCAGCGTTCAGACTGCAGTTACCCTGAGAATGTGGAGGCAAAGCAAACGGGTGCCTGGTTGCCAGCGAATGTGTAGCTGTTTTTTCTCGTTTGTGTTCATTGGACCCACCACGCTGTGCGTGAAATCCCACCCCAGATTCTCCTTATGTCTTGTGTCAGGTTTGATCTGACAAATTCAGAAGGGATGTCACTGTAAACCCCACTGTGTGACCAAGGGGTGCTGTGTACTCCTGGAAGAGCTGCTGTGTGTCTGGACAGAGCATGTTAAGGTTTGATCCAGGAGGTGTTTATTTTGATAAGGCCTGCCTAATGTCAGAAAAACATTGTGTGTCGTTGTTGGAATAGGTCACAGATTATTATTAAAAAGGGTGGATTCAACAATCGAGGAAGACTGAGAAAGCAGTCCAAGATACAACCCTTATTTCGTAATTGCACCCATAAGATAAACATTCCTGTATTTATGCTTAAAAAGAAAAGGGATAGAGTCATAGAATCATAGAATCTTCCCGTTGGAAAAGACCTCTGAGATCATTGAGTCCAACCGCACCCATCATCTGCTAAACCATGTCCCTCAAAAACTCAACTATCCGTTTTTTAAACCCCTCCAGGGATGGTGTCTCAACCACCTCCCTGGGCAGCCTCTGCCAGTGCCTGAGAACGCTTTCAGTAAAGAAATTCTTCCCAATATCCAGTCTGAACCTCCTGAGGTGCAACTTCTGGCCATTTCCCCTTGTCCTATCACCTGTCACTTGAGAGAAGAGATCAACACTCGCTCTCCCACAGCCTCCTTTCAGGCAGTTGTGGGCAGTGATGAGGTCTCCCCTCAGCCTCCTCTTCTCCACACTAAACAACCCCAGGTCCCTCAGTTCCCTCAGCTGTTCCTCGATCTAGGTCTTCTGTTTGCAAAAGTAAAACCACCAACATAAAAAGGTGGCTGTCTTGTTGAATCGGTACCAACAAAGCCTAAAGCAAACACATACAGAGATGTCGATGTATTTACTACTGTATAAGACCTTAAAAGAAAAATGTAATTTTCAGCTATCCTTTATGTTCTTGGAAATACTGGTGAAGAGGCATAGTCGAGTAAAATGAGCATTTTATATTGATAAGAATAAACCACCAGTTATCTGCATTATTAGCCACAAATCCCTTTGGGTTCCTAATCACATCCCTGTGCACGCTAGGGAGCAGCCTGGGCTGGGAAGAGAGGCATCAGAGGTAGGCACCTTAGTATCACTGTAACTTGGAGAGGGTTGTCAAGATATTTCATTTCTGCTTTATCTCCTAGAGTGACATGATAAAGTAGGTGTTCTTGTACCATCCCTAACTCATTGAGACAGCAGTGAACTCAACCAAAAAATCTCAGCTGCCAGGTGAGCTACTGGCCATTTCTTACATAACAACCTAGGTGTTAAAGCATTGATCTGGGAAGTGAAATATTTTTTGTTCCTCTTAGTCCAAGAGAGTTTCAACCAACTGTTACTATTTCCTAAAAGAATATCCTAGCAGGCAAGACACAGAACGGCCTGTGCTGAGGCCACGCTTTCTCTACCGGATCCTGCTGCTGAGGCTGCACCGTTGTGTGCAGGAGAATGAAACTGGAGGAACTGACAGTTGGAAAATACTATTGTGTTCAGAATGGACTACACACGTACAAATACAGATAGAGATTTCATATTATTTTTATCCTTTTCTTATATTTTAAGATATTATCAAATTAAGAACGGATAATTAAACATAAAACCTGTATATTTCTTCTTCAAATTTGTGTAGCAACCTATGGAAAAATTGGATCCAGAGTTGCTTTATCTGCATTTTCATGGATCATTAACAAATAGCATTTTCTGCATAACACAAAGTGTAAGAGTGTAGTTTAGCTAGAAGGACCAAGCCCTAAAGACCAATCATATCTGTATTCACTTCAGTTCCCACTGACATTGGCTGTGATACAAAGCATCAATAGCAGATTAACTATGTCTTAGCAGACATGTATTATGTGTTTTTTACATCTGAGTTTTAATTAAATGTGAATGAACTTGATGTGCATTCATTTGTGCATTAAGTGTGATCATATTTTATGCATTTGAAACTTTTGGATGCCTGCAGTACGTGAAAGGCACTTTATGGGTACTTGCATTATTGCATATTTCATTATAATGTAATTCTATATTACATATTCTATTTATGCAGAATCCCAAAATAGTTTGTGCTGTGTAGCAATGCAAATTTCAGTGAATAATCCACAAAGAATTTCAAAGCCTTAACCATTTGTGACATGCACTATTCTCTATCTTTAATGAGGACTCAACCTTTGAATAAATTATACTGGGCTTTTTATGAGTAAAAACCATTCCTGCGCTTCCCCATTAAAGAAGTGTCTATCACTTCTTATCTAATCACATTGAAAATATTAAGGTTTATAATTTCTATTCAAAATTCCTCAAACTGCTTTGAGAAGTTCTGTTAACAGTTAAAGTGCAAATCAGGCTTCTGTACTCTAAGATTGTTTTTCCCCCTTCGAGCCTGACGGTTGATCACTGGAAAATAAGAAAGCATAAGCAGATTCACAACGAGGGCTGTGCAGGGTAGTGTAATAGCTGAGGAAAAATCCACTTTCCCCATACTCTCTTCTTAAGTAAACCGATTTAAATCCATCTATAATGGAGGAAATATCCTTCCCACTACTTTGGGGAAATGGTGGATGTGAATAGGGAAGCTTTGTTTTACCTGGAGTAACCGAGACTCTTCAGGCACTAGAGCCAAAGACATTTACTGTGAAAGGCTTGAAGGTTGGATGGCTTTGCTTGTGCTGGTATAAATTAAAACTAATGGACTATTACACTGATATTACACTGGTGTGACAATCACAGTTCAAGTCATCTCTCCTTTACACCACACACCGTTAGGGATGTGCCAAACACAAGATGAAACAAGGAAGGGACCTTTTCTTGAACTACTTATAGATATTGCAAAGCTGGGATGTATTGTTCTTTACAATACTGAGCAGAAGTTTGACTGGAAATGCCATATTTTAAAAAGTGTAGGTAAATGCTTCATTTTTCAACTGATTCTGCATCCAAAATTAAATATTTAAGCACCATAATGTGGTAAAGCCTCAGTTCAGAAAATCACCAGGTTGCTTTCAGCAGATACGGTTGGACTCGATGACCTCAGAGGTCTTTTCCAACCAGATGATTCTATGATTCTATAAAACAGCCCCTATAAATCTCTAATAAGCAGCCAAACACTCAAGTCCATTAGCACGGGATAGGAAACTTGTAGAATTCAGGTGAGAGTTTATCAATCATAGCCCAACTGTGTTCTCAGTACATAATTCTACAAAAAAGACAAAAAAATTGTCTGCAAAAATAATACCTCTTCAGCAATAATTTTTAAATCAATATTTAACAGACTAAAACTTTTTAAGATCAGGTATAACAGTACAAGTTAAAAAAAAACGTACCAAACTCCTCAGACCAAAGTACTTATTCCCTTTCTTTATTTAATTAAGTGTGCATTTCCTAACCTTCTGTGACAGTGTTTCTTGCTGTTTGAAACAGCAGCTCCAGGACATGGAACCCACAAAATTTTGGTGTTGTTTTCATGATCTTTCAGGTAAACTATATACACTTTGTCAAAGTTATTATTTTACAATCTGTCATTATTCCTCTGCACACCTAGATGAAAAATTGTGACCAAGCCACAAAGGAAGCATCCAAAAACGTTCTGTGCTGCCACCTATTCCTCTACTGTTTATCTTTAGGAACGGTTTCTTTTTCTGAAAGTAGAAATAGCAAAGATCATAAAATAATGGTGCTGTCCTATTCTTTCACAGACCAAACCCTCTAAGTCATAATATCTTCCTGTGCCCCTCTTTTGCTAAGAGTGGAGAGTAACAGGTTTTATAGTTTTGATGCTGGTGTCAGAGCAGTAGAACTGGTGCCATGATTGGAACTCGTGTTCTTTGTAAGTACATCAAACTGGTCTCTGCTTATGACAACTAGATCCATAGTCATAAAGTTCTAAAAATACTGTCACCAAAATTTCTTCAGCTTCTGGGCCTGTAGGAGGAGAATATATAAATCTGAATGCTGTATTTACTATCACTAACTAAAAGTAGATCACATTGTGCAAAGGAGGTGAAGATGATAAGTTCTGTCAAACAACCTCCGCTGAGAAGACCACAAACATGCTCAGATGGAAGGAATTGTCAGCTATACAGAAAAAAACCTCCTCTAGAATGACTTGAATCTACAGAAATCAAGAGGTTGCTGCATTCTAGGTCTATATTTATGAAAAATAAAGATTACAGCCTTGATTTTCAGAACTGCTCTGCTGAATTTTTAAGGTGTCTAAATTAAGAGCCTGTGTTTCAATGAGCACTATACTCTGACTTCCATTATAATTGAAGCTTGTTGGTGTAGGATGGAAGGCAGCCTTTGTCTCCCTCGTTTGGGACTTTTGTTTTCTCTAACAATAATGAGATCATAAGATGTGATGATCTGCTGCAGTCCCTCATGCGAACTTGTAGTCATCCCTAAATCAGCATTTCATTCTTCTCATTTATCCTCCCCACCTCCCCTTAGCATCCCCTTGAGAAGTGGTGCTGAATTAAGAACTGGTACTGAGACTGGTTGATTCAGTGTATTTGAATGTGTGATGATGCACGCCTTGTAGTGAATCAGGCACCGATTTCAGTATCAGAAAAAGGAAAACAGCTCTTGAGTTTCTCTGCTGCCAAGAATTATTTTCAATCACTGATTGCCAGAACTCTTAAAATTAGAGGCAAACGATTTTTTTTGCTTGCACGTTTGCTTCAGCCTTATTGGTCATTCTGTGTTAGAGTGTGCTAAAGTAGTTTAACTCCAAACTGTCACAGCCAACACAACCAAGGATACTGACAGGGCTTTTCCAGAGCAATGATCTAAAATGGGAAGAATGCCAATGTGCAGACTTAAGTTTCCAAATGAGACCTGTATTGAGGGCCTTATCCACACCCACTGAAGGCACTGGAACATGGCAGTGACTTTAAGGGTTCTGCATCAAGGCATGAGCTTTGCATAAAAGAGTTCAAGTCAAGAGTACTGTCTAATGGGAAATCATTAACGTGCCCTTTGGCATTCCTGGTAATAACCTTAGTCATACTGAATTCCTTCAGTCCCACAGCTTTTACAGGAATACCACCATAATTTAACATTAATAACAGACCCTTACTAGGAAGTATTGCCATTTTCTCTCTTAGGTGATGTTATAATTAGCAATATCTTGCTGTGACAATGGCTGCTGTAAAAGAATTGCCCTTTATAGGTGGTATTACGCATGCAGGATGCGCCGCATGCACGTCCAGGCATTCTGATGTGTGCTAAGTGACTGGAACGGCAACAGGGAAAGATACACACGCAGGAGAACATTTAAAAACACTTTAGGTGTAATGCAAAGTAACTTTTTGCACATATGGGGCTTTAAATGAAATAATAAGAGACTTGAAAGAAGGTTTTAAGTTATGCTTGATTAAATCTGTGTTATAAGCGGCCGGTACTTATATCATACTTAAATCTCCTGGGTGCTGTTAAGTATTGTCAGCCAACAAACTATAATTTCATGCCTGAGTGGACTAATACAAGCCTAGGCTTCTGCTTCTTTGTACAAACAAACTACAGTGCTGCAATAATAAAGTGGGAAGAGGAGGAAGAAATAAAGCAAAATAAAAAACTGGCACATGGGATAGTAATTCTTATCAGTGAAATCAGACACTTAAGGTGGCTTGAGCTATAATTTCTAGAGGTCAACAACACTGCAAGTCCAATTACTTCACCAGGCCTTAGATCAAGTCCTTCAGGGTCTGCATTTTGGTCTGACAGGTGCTGTGCCACACGGCTGGGCAGGTAGAAGCCAGCTGTGACACTGGATGGTGTTTTTTTCAACGGAGCAGTTTTTCCAGTAATGTCTTTTGTCCATGCTGGAACATTTGGCTCTTGGTCAGGCGTTATTAATGTAGCACCTCTGTGTAAATTATGTCTGTAAGAGGAACCCTCTGTGCTTAGTTCTGCCTTGGCAGCGCATGTGCTGAATTTCTCTCATGCGAAAGTGTAAAGCTGGACGTTTTCTCTTATTAATGTGCTATAGCTGAAAATAACATTAAGAGAAAAAATGGAAAGCTGGCTTGCCTGACTGAGGCCTTGCTTGTATGAAGTGCTTTGTGCTCCTGGCGGGACTCGTAAGCACCCACTGGTTGAATAGCTTCAGAGATGGCCCTTGTTAAATCTGGGGAGGAATGGATACTTCGGCTCTCGGGTGAGTGGGACTGATCACTCGCCCACAGGTGGGGATGAATCACGTACTGGTGCTTTGCAGAGAGGAGTGGCTTTAAAGCCAGCTGCTAAAACCTGCTGAAGGAAATCAGCCGTACCCAGGCACAATTTTCCCAGAAGTTTTATCTCTGTGTCAAAAGTGCAGGTTTGCTGAAATAAAAAGTCGCTTTGGGCAGTGTTTTAACCTGAAGTTTTACCTGTTTCCTGCCCCCTTCCCCTTTACTCTCTGGCTCTGGCAGACCATGTGGAAAGGCACATTAACAGCCTCTTCTGAGACCTGCAAAAAGCAGATTTGTTGGGCTCCAAAGGCTCCAATTCCACTTCTCTACTTTTTTTGTCAACTTTCTGACCTACTTGGTGGGCTGCCAGGAAGACAAAGAAACAAACCCAAAACCTCATAACCCAACCCCTCAAACCAAACCACAAACCAAATAACTTTTGACTTCTAAAATGAGATTTGGAGTTGTTATGTACTGGAAAGATTAAAATAGTATATTTCTTCTCTGAACAATTTCATTTTTTAGTTTTAGAACTTGTGAGATGAGGATGCAGTTTGTAGCTATTGCAGATTTTAATGCATTTTAATATATTTTTTCACGAAGTAAAGTGAAATAGTTGCATAAATAGCTATGCATTTATATTGGGACCACTGGGATCTGGGAAACAGTCCTTATATTCAATTGTGGTCTTTGTTATCAGAAATTGAGAGAACCCCTCGAAGAGCACAAACCAAAGCCATGCTGTGTCAGGATGTTAAAGAAAACAGCTGCTGACTTCAGACCACGCTGTCTACAATAAGTTGTAGGCCAGGTTCTGCCTTAGACACCATGCAGAACTCTTAAAAAAAAATCAATGATCACTCAAAGCAAAGAACCGAAAATAGAGCCTGGCCCAGCACGTCTCCAATGGAAGACAAGAAGGATTCGATAACAGCTTACGAAATGTGGTTAACATTAATGCACCTTCCCTTTGCTCAGGTTGCAATAATAATAAGAAGCTGTCCTCCTCCCTTTGTCTCATGCCTGCACTGCTTAACCATTATTTTGACCACTGATTTTTTTTAAATCCCATCAAGTTTCCCCCACATGGGTCTATTTCTTCCTTTAAAGGCAGCAGCACTGCATGCTACTGCAAAGGCTTTAAAGCAATCAAGAAATTTGATGTAATAGTTCTGTAGCCAGTGAAGTAACACCTTGTGAAACATGTACCAGAATGATGTAGTTTTTGTATAATTTTATGTAACTATAAAAGATTAGGCTATGAAAAACCCCAGATCTTTCTGTTGTTTTCGCTTGTTATTCCTTTTCTCCCTAACTTCATCTTTCTTTTGCCTTTTTTCTTGGTTTTAAACATGTAAAAAGACCCACAATGTATTGAATCTTAGTGTCAAGAGGAAAAAATCTAAATTGTAAAAATGTAAAACTTTATTTCCTTTTGATTGTATTTTGTGGAGCCAAAATTTCTGCAGCTTTCCTCTTCCTTTGGGATCATGGTGAGAGAAAGGCAGGTTTAAAGATTTATATTTTGCAATAGAAATATCAAGAAATTATCATAAATAATTTTTACATATGTTTCTAGAGTGAAAAGGATCATATGGCAAGTATTGTAAATGAATCAGAGATTTTCCATTTAACACTTTGTTTTAAACTTTACATTCATGATTGTTATTTAACTCGTATTTAGTATTTTTCTCTTGTAGAAAGACCTGGACATGAATGAGGTTTTCAAAGAATTGACATGAGAAGCTTTACAAATGATTTTACGTGCATATTCAGCGTGGAATTGTTTAAGAATTACTTATCTAGGTTTCTTTCTGTGAATGGAGGACAAACTGAGGTCACTTATTATTCTGGTTAATCATTAGCCATGTTTATTTATTAGGTTAATTTGCAGAGTTCTAACAATCTTGCATCCTTGGTCAGGAAATAGTACCAAATCAGAGATACTGATTATCTCTGCTGTAAAAAGAACAATGAGTTTTTCTAGATCGTGTGCTTGAAAATGTGTTATTGGAATGAGTTTTGAACCAAGTTCAGGCAATTGTTCCTAATGATAAAATACCTTCTGGGGACCCTGTACTGCTCAGTTTTGCAGCGTTTGAGAAAGCCTTATGGTACAGTCAGCTGCTCTTGTGTCATGTTCATGTTGTACTATCCACTGTAATTAATGTAGTAAGATCTGTGCTTTTTTCTCAGCTTTTATAACACCTGCAAAACTGATTCTTGTGCTCTATTGCCATATCTGATGTCTACCTTTCCTCCCAGCCAATTCTACATTACGGTTTGCGAGGCCTGAATTTGCTTACAGCGCATTATCTGATGCTCCTTTGGCTCATAATTAGACAGAGGTCTCTCTGAGATAAAATTGCCTTTTCTCTGTTTGAAAACTGCCTTGCACAATGAGATTCTGGTCCAAAACTAGGACACTGTATGCTATTTTGCTGTTGTCACCGAATACCAAATCAGAGTATTAGTAAATACGAAACCTTTCACTCTCCAGAAGGTAAAAGGAAGTGGTGTTCACACACACACACACACACACACACGCGTACAGCCTCTTGTCTTTTTCCTTCCAAAGATGTCTGATATGAGAGTGGCAAGTCATCCCACAAGGGAAATTCAGCTGAAAACCACACGATGCTGAATTTGCCTTTGATTGCCAGTTCACCCTGGAACACACTTCTGCTTTTAGTGCCTCTCCTGTTTCCTCAGAGGCACAGAACAGTACTTACCTTACTTCATAGGGAGCCATTGCGCCTGTTTTATCCACGTACAAAACATAGGAGGAATAAAATGATAGGTACCCTGATAAGATAAGAAGGACAAACTTCTGAAGTCCACAAATAATGCAATTCCTTTTGGCTGATCGATTTCAGGTAAGTGCAAAGGACAGAAACAGCTTTTTTTAAAAAACCTGAAAGTAATGCAAACTGAATGATAGATAACTGCAGTACAAGTAGAAACACTTTGAGAAGTTGCTTTATGGAGAATTGGCTTCTCTGCCTCAAACTCTATTCAGTGTAACTGAGGGTTAGTTGCTCAGATGGAAAAAAATCAGTAAAGAAGAAGACTCTCTTCCTCCTGCTCTCTTTATGGCAGCAAAGCTCTGTGTAAGTCAGACACTACATTGCTGTTTGGAAGCTTGGAGTAGTGTCGTGGCCTGTCATTGCAATACTTATGATGCTTATTGTTAGCTGGGAGCTTGGGTACCTCTCCTGCTCCTTCTGACCCCTCCTGTATGCCAGAGAGAGGCAGCATTAGTGCTCTGGTCATGTCTTGTCTTGACCACATCACACATAATCTCATCCTCCCCCCATTGCCAGAAAATACGATATTAGACTTGGCTGCAGGTGGGCCCAAGGGCTGTGTCTTGCAATTTAACACTTATTAAGTATTCAAAGAAACTTACCATGCCCTTGAAGTCTTTGTCCCTCTTCCTTCCCTTCTTGCTTTTTTCTGTTGTAATCTTGCATATGTTTTCCTGTTATGTGGTAACTGTTATTTTTCTCAGTTCAAGTTTGGTGTGTACTATTAAAGTACATATCCTGCAACATAGCGTAGGCTTCTCCTCATGCAGACGTTGAGCGTTTATGGATGGAAACATCTTAGCAAATACATGATGCTCTCTTTTTTTTCGTCTTCAGTTTCAGTTATTTTGGCACTTTTGTGTTTTAGTGCAGCAATCCCAAATCCTTCCTTCTCCTCTCAGGATACAGCAGGAGAAGGCAGAAGAGCAGTGCAGTCATCTTCTTGACTGATGGTTCAGAACGGTCAGCAAGAGCAAAAATGCCTCTACGTGGGGAAGTGAGGATTATATGAACACAGAGAGAGAAAGAAGCCTTAGTGGACCAAAAGACTTGTATAAGATCACATCAAACCAGGAACTATTGCAGGAGATTAGTTTGGAAAAACAGGTGAAGACTGTTGGTGAGACACTTTTGTTATGTTAAGTTTGCCTTTACTTTCAGCAGTAGATTCTAACTGGGAACGCAGGCCCATGCTGAGGAGGAATTCTACCTCTAGTCAGGTGCACAATGTGTGGGGTGAGGCAGGCAAACCCCCGTGATATTTGCTGGAGTAAGCAAATAAAGAGCCTTGGGACTGAAGAGTCAAAAACCCCAAATTGCTACTAGCTGGGAGCAAAGTTATAATTTTGTTGGGGGATCTCTGGAATGGGACCGCTTTGCCCACCATTTGTTTGAGCTCTGCCCTTATACACACAGGTTCTTGCTTTTGCAAGAATGAAATTTCCATCTACTTATTCATTCATTAGCCAAAATTAGCTGCCTCTCCCTTGGAAAAACACAAAGAACAACATAAAGCCATGTACATAGAGCTGGGTTTTAGACCTTGGTTTGTTGTTTTTTTTTTCCTCCCTGATAAATTATTGAAATGCCTTTGTTTATTCCTTCACTTTTCCACTAGCCTTAAGCAGGATATTACAGCTTCAAATGGTAATGCATTGTAAGCTGTAAAAGCAAAGAAGTTGAAATAAATTCACTGGAATCTACCTGCTGTCAGATACCAAGTATTTTTTTTGCGTTTTTTTTTGTTTAAATTATTGAGATAAAAATCCAAGAGGATACCTCTAAGTACTTAAATAATCTGTTCTTCATTTTTATTATTCCAATATTAACATGTCTTAGCCCAGATTTTAGAGAATGGTGTGTTTTTCTCAGGTGTCAATACCTGATTCAAAGATACTTGCTTAAAGAAAGCAACCCTTATTGAGCGCAGCTGGCTGTGGATCAGCCTCCTACTGCTTATTTCAGAATAAAAATAAAATTTGATGCACAAACAGAATTTTAGTTTTTTTTTGTATACTTCAACCCTTGAGTGGCACGTTGCCATTGCCTAAAACCACTGAACTAAGTGGAAATCATTCATAGGGACAGCAAGGAACAGCACAACTTTTTTATTTCCTCAGTGATATTTCCTCCCTCTTGATTTTCCCTTTTGAAATAAATAGGCAAAGAGATGTTCTTGCCAGAAGAGTGGGTAGATTTGTATTAAAGCTTAAGAGCAAATGTCAAACTATAGAAATGTCACAGTCTTGAATGCTTTCAAAGTACAGAACTAGATAGATTATTATTTTGCTGTATCATTTCTTTGAAAACTTTATCATAATCATCTATGCAATCTTGTATTGGGCACAAATACTGTGCTACATGGCAATTTCTTCTAAATTTAGCAGCACAGCTTTGTAACATTAAGCAAGGGAAGGCAAAAGAAAGTTTGGGTGGATAATTCCTCTCTCCCTGAAAAGAATGTCTTTCAGAAATAGTCATACCAAATAAATGCTCCGAGCTGTGAGTCACAGCATTAGTGGGTTGAACCGTTATTCTCTGCAGGTATATGGGCATACATTTTCAGGATTATTAAAATGTAAAAGTATTATTTGTAATAAAAATGTTTTTTTAGGATAATGGTAGGACTGTAATCTATGAAAATCTGAATTCTAAGGAAAGATTATGACTTGATGCTTCAGAATAAATTTGTTCTTTTTAGGAATATTTTAAATGAATCACAAAATATTTTTCTGTCCTTTGTTTTCTGGCTGTACTCTTATTGTCTCTTTAATTTCTTTTTTTTTAACTCATACCTGTGTCCTGTTCTCATCTTGCATATTTTTTGCTTTCTCTTTTATTTTCTTCCCTTCAGAGCACAGGTTTTCTTTTTAATGTTAATTTTTTCCTTCTGACATACAGTTTCTAAGACATGCACAACCACAGGCTGTTCCTTCTGAAAAAGAAGTGGGACTGGGTGGTAGTTAAAGCCAGTTATGCTGGTACTTAGCATCACCTTTAAATATATTTCTCACCTTTATATTGCATTCACCTACTATTTCTAAGTATCCTTGCAGAGTTATCCTAGGGAAAAACATTAATACTAAGTAAGTGCTTTTTGGCCTTTTTTGCTCTTGTGGATAAATTAGGGAAAGGCATTCATTTTTAACCAAAAAGATATTTCTTCCATCCAAACCCTGTTTGAAGCCTAACTTCACTTGATCTCTCCAAGGAAGATGCATTCCCAAAGAGTTGCGTTTTATCAGCTGAAATATTTCATCCCAGTTTGCAGCAGCTGGTGTGGGAAAAACACACATGTAGGCTGTACCTGAACCTCTGTGGGGTAATGAACCAGTAGAGGTGCTGCTGAATGATGCAGAGGGGGAGCTCTGGCTGCTTGGCTCCTGAGCTGGTGTGCGTGGGTCAGCAGATGGGCTCTCTGTTAAAGGCTTAGGGCGCGGCGGTGATCGCGGCTGTACACACAGAGCCCATATCCAAGAGATATGCAAAGCCTTGGCAGAGTTTAAAACGCCAGTAAATTGGAATGGTAGCTTTTGGCATCTTTGCAGAGGCGTTAGTGCCAGCACACGAGTCAGACCCTGCGTGGGCCACCCTGCCTTTGGGGGGTGTGGGCGTGAGAGAGCGTTGCCGCTGTGAGAATGTGAACAGTGGAGCAAAGGCTTGGGAAACCAGGGAATAGGAAATACGAGCTGCAGGGAATTCTGGAGAGCTACATCTGCATGGAGGGTGCATCCCTCTCTCTCTTTGCAAGAGTTGGGTGTGAACCAGTGTTGTTTTATTTTTCCTTTCTCTTGGGTAGATACTGCTTTGTGAATGTGTGGGCAGGCAGCAACAACCGGGCTTGCCTCAGCCCCCAATATCCTGGTTTCCCTAACGCAGAATTTACACCATAGTTAATTAATAGTTGGATTAGTTTTATCCTGGAATTTCAACAGGATAAATTATTTAACCTTTTGATTTTATATTACTATAGGGCTGAGCTTCTTAGCTTGTAATCCCTCTCCATAGCCTCCATTGGGAATGTACCACAACCGCACTGTCCTGCGTCTCTAAACCTTCGGTTTCTTTGAGCTTTCAAGACTTTCTTCCTCTTACAAAAGTGCAATTTAAATGAATGTGTTTAATTTTTGATTCTAGAAGTATAACATAATTTTGGGGTTTGTAAATATTTTAAGGGGCCAGTTGTAATGGAGCTGTCTCCTATAGCTTGTGACAGGAAAGGATACTTGTGGTCGAAGCCGTGCCACATCCTGAACAGCCACGCACTCTCAGCGTTGGTTGTATTTTTATCCAAGTTAGATGCACTCTGCAAAATAAACAAATGAATAAAGTGAAATGCATTTTTATAACATAAATAAAACATGAAGTTCCAATATTAAAAATACATGTCAAATGAAATTACAATTAACTGCTTGCTTTTTTCCCTTTCTTTTTTTTAATTTAAAAGCCTCTTTGGTGCACTGCTGTCGGCTCTGTGCGTCGGCTCAGGAGCAGATTGGCTCTCAAAGCACATTTCTCATTGCTATGCACTAATTGGACGAGTGCAGCATTTACTTTTATTAATGATTCCAATTTTATTAAGCAGCTGAGAAGCACTATATTATGAGATCAATAAAGTGATATTTTGATTTAATTGCCATTGTGGGACTACAGTTTATTCCTTCAAGATCAGATCCTATTTGTATATGGCTTACAAAATGTCATTCCTGAAGAGATTGCGATATTCCAGGAAGTATGGCACTACTTTCCTTTGTGTGCTTTTTTTCCAAGAGGAGAGTATTGGAGATGTAAGGGTATTTATAAGTATCAAAAAAGAGTAGAACCACCGCTTTCCATTCTGCAGGCTAATTCTGGCGTGTGCTGCACAGGTAGGCAGGTGGACTGTCCTTTTACTCAGGGTCAAAATCTGGAATAACACATTCAACGCTTTTTTGTACAAAGACAGTTCGGTCGCACTCCGGGCATCGCATCAGTACTGGTGGAAGAATTAGTGGCAGGATGGAATTATGAATGGGATTGCCAGTCCTCTAAGGGTAGTTCATTATTGTCTTGTTTCTGTTTTGCTGCAAGTTAGATTGTTTTCTAATGGGAACATTTTTCTTCATGCTATTTTAAACCAATTTATCCAATAATTTTTATATTTTAGTCTGACAACACATTGGAAACATAATTTCCTTTGATACATTAACATGCATGTAAATTGGCTCTTGCCTTTTTGTAACAGATAGACTTTGTACTCTGGGGGATTATGCACCCTGCTTATGAGTTAGCTTTTGATGTTTACACTCTGAATGTGTGTGACATGCAGGAGACTACTTTTTTATTTTTATATATTATTTTCTATACAATAATATGTATTTTTATCTGTAGCATAGATTATGTAATTCAGTTCTTTCAGAACTGAGTTGTGAGTCCATCGATAAATAAATGGAAATGAATATTAGGCTATTATTTCTGCTGTTTATACTTATATTATGATAATGTTTTGGTGATAAAAACCTTTAAGGAGAGGCAACATAGAACTGACACAAAAACACTGAGACACAATTTTGATGGATGAGATCACAGCATAGTGAAATCCAGATAATAATTATACATTAAAAGGCTCTACATCTTTGCCAGGGAAGGAAATCTGGGTTCCAGGTCTTACAGCTCAAACTGGAATTTGCTGCTAGGTGACTGCCAAAATTACTGCTTGAGCCAGCCCAGAATAGAGCAATAAGCATAATCAGAAATTCAGAAGCAACTGTGTACGTGGAATTCTTGACTAGAATTCTTCCAGTTCCTTCAGAGGAGAGAAAATTAAGTTTGTGGAAAGGGAAAGAATGAAGATTAAGATGATGAGTTAGAAAAGGAGAAGGGTTATGGAGCTATATAACTGCTATTGTCTCTGAAGCTTATGAAGTGATAAGTATTTAAGGTTTTTTTCTGCCCTAAAAATCCAGATCTGGTTAGAGATCTGGGTTGAGAGGTTCTCACAGCAAGATACCGGTTGTCCTGGTAGTTAGAGTGGTCACAAAGGAGATACGGATTCAAATCTCTGCAGCAGACCTTGTGCCTTCCCCATTCCACCTGAGCACTCTGGCTGAGAAGGGGGGAGCCTAGAGGCTTATTTCCTCTAATTTTCTTGGTTTTTTAAACATCTTATTCTTGAAGATTCAGTCCTTATTTCTGGTTCAATCCCCATTAAGCTCCAGTTAGTGCCCTGAGAGTTGGCTTGTGGTTTAAAGTTCATCTGGGTGGAAGCTTTAACTGACAGTGGGAGATCCTGGCACTTGATACATTATTTGTCCAGACTCTTTCTGATGTTAAAAATCTACTGTGCAGCTCTCGAAACAAGCTATGAATTGGTTATACTCATGAAAAGCAGGTAAGTATCGTAGTGTTCAAACCACATCTGACCATTCCCCTGCTGTTGGTCTCGTGTCCCCCTCTATGTTTGGTCAGTGGGAGGAGGCAGAATTTTAGGTAGTTTGATGCATGAGTTGTGTACCTGGCAAAGTTCAGGTGTTCTTAACCTCTGACATTGAATGTGCAGCCCTTAAAATGAAATTCCAAGGTGCAGCAGTATTACCTATGTGTCAGAACACCTATAGATCTCACAAGTTTTAGTTCAGTGAATGCTCCTTTACTCTTGCAAGGTGCCTGCATTCTGTCAAACCTTATCCAGTTTTGCTAAGAACCCAAAAGATGGTTGGACTTGATGATCTCAGAGGTCTCTTCCAACCTTATGATTCTATGATTCTATAACCAAGGTTTGATTTGCCTTGCTTGGACATTAAGGAAGAGTCATGTTTTATCATATAAAAGGTTTGTTTGTGCCAGCCTCTCTGCCTGAGCTACCCTGTGTGTGACTGTTACTTTTCATTCCCTATGAGGCCAACAACACTCTCTTGAATAGATAACACTTGCTAATAAGGGATATATACAAGGAAAACAACTTCTTTCACTGTGAAGACACACTAACATAGGAAGAAAATAAAAAGAAGGTACATTAAATAAAAAACATCACATTAAAAATAAAGTGAAAGAAAAAAGACAAAAAAAGGGGAAGAAGAGGAATGATAGAGTGAGATAAGATGAAAGAGAAAATTAAAAGAAGTAACCTGAAATAAATTAAATAACTGTGATAGATACTGAGTTAAAACAAAGAGGGCTACAGAGGATGGAGCAGAGATCTGAATTAGTGAAAGGTTAGAAGTCAAATACAAAAGAAGTCAGGCAAATGAAAATAGAATACCACAGGGGGGAAAAGAATCATCAGAACTGTCTTCCAAGCTGAAATTTACTACTCTAAGGGATGCTGACTTGGACATGATAGGGCATGAAAGGTGTTATATTTATTTACACCTTCTGTGTTGTAATGCTGAGTTTTGTCAACAGAGATAGGTGTTAATTTACAGGGCACAGCTGAGATACTGGATGTGTTATTGTTATTCATAAACATTTTTTTTCATTTTTAATAAAAGAAGGAGAAAATTACATGCCTATTGACTTCTGAAGAAATCACGTTTTCACTAAACATGCAGTGAGCCAATTTTATACTTTGGCAATTCATGAGTGCTGCAAAGTAGAAAACTTATGAAGTGATATACCTTTGAAATCTAATCAGGGTTAGATTAAGATTAAGTTTCTGTGCCCTGGCTTTGGTCAGCATCTGGACAGAGACATCACAGAAATTCCTACCAAGATGCTTAGGAGGCAGATATTAGTGATATCTTTAACATATTTTCAAGTGAGTGGAATATCTTCTCCATGGCTTGCCCTGACTTATTTTCTGCATTTATCTGTCTGTTGGGTGATTCCAGTTCCCGTTCCAGCCGCGCGGTCTGAGCGCAGTGCCGGGGGTGGCACTGCCAGGGACAGGGACAGGGTCGCGGTGCTCAGCGCTCGGCGTTTTCTGGACTCCTGCTTTGGCATCCTGCCAGCTGCTCTTCCCAGCTTCCTCTCCTCCGGGTACCACGCTGAGGCTCGTCCTGGGCCTGGGCCTGTGCGTGGGCGTTTGCAGCGCTGCGTTTGATCCGATGCCACGCGCGGGTGGCAAACACGGGAGGGGGACAGGTGAACAGCCGCCGCTGATTCAACAGCCTCCTTGTGTTTAAAGTTTTCAAGTTCACAGCTCGCTTAGGTTTCCGTGGGAAAAATAACTGAAAAATATTTTCAGGGGCCTGATCTGCTAGACTTGAGCATTATACTTTCTCCTTTTTAATCCAGGGAATTAAACATTTTTCGCGTTTCCATAAACACAGTGTGTGGGAGGTGATAAAAATTTGGATTTATCAAGAAATACTTCCACTTTTTTTTGTTTATTAGACCTCTCAAGGTATCCTCACATTTATTTACGGTTTTTTTTTCAAAATTCTAACATTTTTAGTTGCAAAATTTTCATGAAAAATCTATATATAATCTCCTCTTTTCATGCCTTGTACATTGAAGGCACTCTACAGCTCCTTTCAATTTTTAACTTCTCTGTTTTAAACATTTTCAGCTATAACACTGGTTTTGACAAACATGATCTGCCAACAGCTGAATGATTTTAAATAGAACATGTATGTCTAAAATCCTGACATACCTGGCTTGCAGCTTCTGCTTTCAGATCTTCATCTGGATCTACGCAAACTCTGTTAAAAAAACAACAATAAAGACATGTAGTAAAGGTCTGATGTATATTAAAGAGCTTTGAGGGTAGAAAGGTTTCTCTTCTGTCACTCATTTCCTACTAGGTGAGAAAAACAGGGAGAAGCTGGCAAAACATTTAAGATCAGTTTTAAATGAAATTCTTGCAAATTTAAGAAATGAAATTCTTGCAATTTTAAGAAATGAAATTCTTTTTCACTGTCACTCCTAACACTTGAGATTCCATCTTTACATTGGCCTGGATCCATACCTGGGGAAAGACAATGGAGTCATTAACCTGTGCTGTGAAATCCTTAATTACTGGCAGAAGAGAGGTGTTGTAGAGGATAGAACCGCAAGATTCCAGAGTTTCTTGTCTGTGCTGCATTTATGGAAGACTTGCAGCATTTGGAAAGGACTTGGTAGGCAACATGCAGGGAAGCAAACCAGAGGGGAGAGGAGGCTGCAGTGGGTGATGTGCAAGATGAGAAAAGACCAAGTGGCTAATACTGACAGGAAAAAAAAATTTGCTGTTAAAAGTGATGTGGTGGAAGAATTGACATATTTGGAATATGACTGATACTCAGGACTGAGGAGAAATGCAACCGAAAAATGTTGTGAATTGCATGACAGAGGCTTGTGCTGATGCTCACTCTAAGGAAGGAAAGCAGTGAATAACAAACCTTCTTATCACCAGGATCTGAATCCCGCAGCTAGGGGTGAGCAGCACCCCCTGAGTGCCTCACGAGCTCCCATGTGGTATCAGGCCCACCAAGCTACTGCAGAAAATGTGCCTTTTCCCTAGATATTCATTCAGTGCTGCTTTATTGGTTTTCTGACTGTCTTCCTTCTTGAGTATATTTTTGCTTCTGATAATAACACATCAAAATAGATTTTAAATACTATTTAATATTAACAATTACATACCTCAGCACTCTTTCCTGTAAACAGTCTTAGTCAGACAGAGACAATGACAGGAGTTATATGCAAAGTAGATGCTTTTTATATGTAAATACTGAATGGAATTAAAAAAAGGTGTTTGTTTCTGCCGTAGCTCGTGAGCCTCAACAAATCTGAGTCCTTCAGGAACAAATATTTCTACCTTTTTGTTAAAAATAACAGTCCTGGAGCTGACTAAATTAGGAGACAATGAATAGCTGTTTCTTTTCCTTTTTTTTTCCCTCCTGTTCATCTTTAAACTGCTAGAAAATGCTTCTGATGGCACTAAGGTATTCATTAGTTTGAAGTAAGGCAAGTTAGGTATTTTCTATTTCATTAAAATAGAAATATTTACATGGAACAAACCCCCATTACCTAGAGGTTTAATCAGCTGTCTGACACTGGACTTGTAATGTACAGAGGAGTGGTGTCTGGGGCGTTCTCTGTGCTCGGCGTTGTAAAATTCATCAGTGAGAGACAGCCCTGCACTGCAGAGCGTGTGGTGTAACTGCAACGGGATATGAGGGCTGAAACGGTGGCACAAGTAGAGGTGTGATGATCCCAAACTCTTAAAGTAGGTCAGAATCAGAAAGAGGATCCCAGTGTCCCAAAGACAGTTCTGTGCCCTGTTCATCCGGCTGCGCGTATTCACTACATGTATTCCCTGACTCGACCAATGCACGAAACCACCAGCAGGACAATAGTTAAGAGCCTGCACAGATCTGGAAACACAAGAACCCAAAGCATTTCCGCATGGCAGGTGTAGCTGAAAGGCTACAGCACCAGCTTCCCCACGCTCTCCTCTCCTTAATGGGCTTGACTTGACCTCGAAGAATCAGTCTCCTGGGACAGAAGTAATTTAACCTTCATGCAGTTCTGAACTTACTGGAGTTGAGAAACTGCCAGTTCTGACTGGTTGTGTGTGTTGGAGTTGTGATGCGTTTGTTATAGAATGAGCAAAGACAACAGAAAGGATTTCACTCGGGACTGAGAGGACTAAAAGCAAATGTGGAAAAGGGGAGGCAACGGGGCCAGTAGGAAGCAGGGCTTCAGGCTGTGACGTGGTTTCACTAACAGTGATATAATCACTAACTGATCATTGACAACAGGAATCCTCCGGCATGGGAAAAAAATCTGGATTAATAGAGTTGTGCAGAATTTGTGGCATGCTTCAGCTTTTCTGCACGTGTAATTCCTAATCCTTACAGTTACAGGGAGCGCAGCCGTTCTGCCTTGTTTATTCTGCAGCCAGTAGATTATTACAGCGTGGCACATATGAAGGTACTCACATGGAACCTCAACAGGAGCATTGCATTTAAAGCCAGAAAAAACAGACATTAATATCTAGTGAAATCACTCTTCTGTCTTAGATTTCTCACCTGTGAAGAAGAAAAGAAGGCTTCTACGGCGTATGAATGCCGCAGAGCCACAGCTGGTGCTTTCGTTTGGTCTGATCTCTACTCATTTAAAACACAAGGTCAGATGCCATTGCTGTTTTTCTCATGGTGCTGCTGGAAATTGAGTGTGGAGAGCACAATCTTACCTATTGATTTAAAGTCCTTTGGGAAAAGGACCAGATCATGCTTTGCATTCTACCGGAGAGTTTCAAAATGCATTAAAATAACAATATATTTATGTAATAATTTGAACAGTAGCGATTTTATTAAGTATGCAATAAGCAGAATCAGTTCAGTTAGTTCTGAAATTGAGGCTAATTATTTCATATCCAAACATAGGCTTGGGAGCCTAACATCAGGCACCTAGCAATGAAAATCATGGTCTGTTATAATTAACTCTGATATACTTGACATGAACTAGAATGCTATTTTTAAATTGCAAATGTTGAAAAAACAAAGCATAACAAATTATATGAGACAGTCAAGACAACTGAAATTAAGCACAGATTTGCACTTCAAGTTTACACCCTGACTTCCTCAAAAGACCTGCTTTATCTGTGCTATTGCCACTAGAATTTGCAAGCTTAAAATTTATATAAACTAATATGAAGGCCTCGAAGAAATACTTGATTGTTAATATTTTATAAACATCTTTCTCCTTTTAAGCTTCTCAGTTTTCAGTTTATGATGTGAGAAGATCTAATGGATGGTCAGAAGAATATTTCTTAGTATTTTTTTCTCCTTTCTTGCCGTCAAATTGGTCTCTTATCTCCTGTTTTACTTCTTGTGGTCTCCCTTTTCCATCCTGTTTTCTGGTTGCTCTTGTTCGTTGCTTCTTTGCTCTTCTAAATATTTTATTTCTGCCTTTTTATTTTTACATCTTTTTATTCTATACATGAATCATTTAGGATAACTTCTTTTCCATAAAACAAATGCAAGGACTTTTTCATCAGAGCTATATTGTAGTGGAGTTAATCTGCTCTTTTTATTTAGATAGTTTTTAGTAATGTCTTACAGTCAAATCCCCTAGGTATAAAGGAATTCAAAACCCTGAAAGCTGTTCTGCTTTTTTTTGTTTGGTTGGTTTTTTGTTTTGTTTTAAATTTGGGTCTTTGTTTGGGGGTGGGAGGTGTGTAGTGTTTTTGTTTTTAAATAATGGTTGGGTCAAAACCTGGATTCGGAGGTTGTTCAAAGCTGTTATATTCAAAATCTGGAAGAGGAGCTTATGACTTCAACCAGACTCTAAACATTGCTAAGAGCTGAGCATTAGTTTGCAGAGCCCCCTTTACAGCTGACAGTATTTAAATCCCTGTGTGCTATCAAGTGCAGCATTTTTTTAGCAACAGTCAGAATGCATTTGGTAGTAAGAGGAGGAATTTGTCACTGAATACAAAGCTGCTGATAACACCTTTTCTTACGTGGTTTGAAATGAAGATGCATGGAAAGATAAATCCCAAATTGGCAAGGGAATCAGTTATAAGAAATACAAAACCAGACCACAGGGATACAGAATAGTGCATCACTACTCAGGCATTGCAAACTTTTAATTCCCTCACTTCACCACAAAGGCAACACTGTCAGATAAAACCTCTGCTTTCTGCAGCGAAGCCACAGAACAACGTCCAGGCTCAGGTCTTCATCAGGACCTGGGCAGGCAGAGCAGATCTTCTGGTTCTACACCTACAGGGGTGATTCCCAGCCCTCCCTCACTTTAGGTGACCAGGAAACCTCCAGATACAGACACTTCTCTGAAATCTGCATTCCAGTTACTGAAATTCTACTTCTGGGTCTGTATAGGCTTTCTGTATTGGCAGAATGGGGCCTGGTTCACGCAAGCTGAGTGTTGCTGTCGCCCACCGAGTCTGCTTTGCAGCTCCCACATGCTCACCCTTGGCTGGGCGCCAGGCGAAGGGACCACGGCTGCTTTTCTTTGAAAACCTGTCCTGACAGCACGCAGTGCTCCACCACCCACTGGGGGAAGAACCTCTTGCTAATGTCCAATCCAACCCTCCCCTGGCACATCTTCCTGCCATTCCCTCAGGTCTTATCACAGGTCGCAAGAGAGCAGAGCTCAGCGCCTGCTTCCCCTCCCTCCCTTGTGAGAAGGCAGCGAACAGCTATGAAATCTCCCCTTGGTCTCCTCTTCTCCAGGCTGAACAGACCAAGTGACCTCAGCCTCTCCTCATATGACTTCCCATCCAGACCCTTCCCCAGCTTTGTCCCCTCCTCTCCAGTAGCTTTAGATCCTTTTTATCCTGCGGTGCCCAAAACTGCCCCCAGTGCTGGAGGTGGGGCAGAGCAGAGCAGGGCAATCCCCTCCCTCAACTGGCTGGTGATGTTGTGCTTTGACTGATCAACTCAAGTGTCCTGCAAAGAACTGGAAAGCTTGGTTTCATCAGTCACCTCAAACTGAGGTGATTCCACACCACAACTCTCAGAAGTGCCATAAATCCTGGCCTGACAACCATATGGATGATGGCATTATCCGCTGCCCTGCTGATGCTGTCCTGTTGTACCAGACACCTTTCAGCTTCAAGCACCAATGAAGCTCCAAGAAACAGTTGTTTCCATGTATATTATTTAATACAGCCAATGATTTAATGAACAAAACATCAGGCTTGGGAAAGCTTACAAAAGAAGCCTCTCCTAGTGTGAGTAACGATCTTCCCTGACCTAAGTGTGTGATGGTGGATGTGTATGTGATGGAACATGACATTACAGAGCTGTCACGTGAGGGTCTGAATTAGCCACGGCTCCTCTGCTTCCTTTCCTGAATCAGTGGGGAGACAAAGGCAATTTCAAGAGTGAAAAGTCTGGCTTCTCTTTCCGTTTCTGCCCTCATTCTATTTAACGGGGATAAAATACTTCACCCATTGCTTGTCTGTTTTGTGTATTTACCTTGTAAGTGCACATCCTTCACTATGTTTTTGTACAAAATCTTTCTTAGCAGAGCTATAATTTTGTTTGGAGCCTTAGGAGTGCTGCTGTAAAATAATTAATAACAGTATTGGCTTTGCTTGTCATAGGTTTTACTGGAAGAGCTCACCTTCTCAGTGCAATTGCCTCAGCCTTCCACTGGCTGTCTCACTGGAACTAAAACAGTCCTCAGGTCTCAGCTCACATCTCAAAAACTGCACATACCAGGAAGGGTTTTTTGAATAAGTGATTTATAACCCAATTTTCAAAGATGGCCATTAAACAGCATTTGCAACAGGAGTCTTGAATATTTTTGCATGAATAAATCTGAAGCTTGTAGCTATCCATCATCAGCAGATTGCATTCAGTACAGAATTATTAACTGTAAAGACTAGAAACATGAGCAAAATCCAAAAAAGATTGTTTCACCATCTCTAATAAATCATTACAATTGAAATTAAAAAACCTTCAGGATAAATAATGATTGCTCAGACCATTATTCTTGTCCATGTGGTAGTAAGTGTGATGTCTGTTTCTAACAAACTGACATCTAAAATCTGCTTTTGCTTCTAGGTTGCTGTATTGCTGCTGCACGTTGCTATTGCTGTGGACTGATGCTGTCAAAAACATCTGCTTTTTATAGTATAATATTTTCATTGACATAAACCCCATGGAGAATTATGGCATCAGTATAAACCTTCAAAGTTCAGATCAAGCTGATTTTTTTTAATGAATGAAAGCACTTTAGGTTTAAGGCAAGAATAGTCATTTGCGCCTCACAGCAGAAAGAACGAATCAGTCTAATTTCATGCTGAGAAGGATTTAAATGAATTATTGGGTAAATGATGCTTCCTAAATGATTGACAGCTGTTTGTCATGTGGGTAATGCTTTCTATATTATATATACAACATACTTTAATAGAACAAAGAGGAGAATCATGTAAGAGATGTGTGCCATAGTTTGACTTTTGAACTTGTAATTTCATAAAACTGGTAAGATATTTTTTTGGGAAATGCTACTGTTAAACATCAGTCCTAGAGTCAAGCTCAGTGGATTGTTCCTGGTGGACATATGGAGAACTACTTGGTTGCAGAGGTGGAAATTAAATTAATGTGATAACAGTATAAATGCTTTCCACATAAAGAAAGGTTGCAATTTATGAAGATAACACATTAATGCAAATAGAAGATAAGATTGAAGAAGGAACTGTAGTGCTCCATAAAGGCTCCACAAGAGTAGTGTCTAGACGTGACCTTTAGTATCAACAAGATTGTGAAATAGTGGGTAATGTCACTGCCTAAGACTTTGCCAATCACTTCCCTGCAGCTGTGTGAAGTAAAATGCAAAAATTTGAAAATAGATGATGGCTTGCATTTACATTTACACCATGTGTTTATGTGGATGGGAACTAGAATGATGAACTGGATCTTTACATCTCTGGTGTCTGATTCTCTATTCTGTTAATCTTGATTATCAAGAGAGGGGCTAAAATGGCTTGGTCACTTTGAAGTAAGAAGGTGTATCTGTATGGCAGAACGTAACATCAGATGTTTCACGATCATGACAGCAGGGCCCTCCAGCTCAGGAGTTCTGAGAAGCAGTGATTTACTTTCCTATACTGCACACACAGTAGATTATGAATGTCACTGTTCTATATGAATATACCTGTAGTGAAGAATCAGGCCTCTTTCTTAAAAATACGAACTGAAGTCATCTAAAATGAGCATTATTTAACTTCTGAGGAATTTTTAGGAATCATCATTTGTATTAGTATCAGTGAGTGTGAACAGAATCGGAACAAAATCAGCATGAAAATTAGCGGCAATAAAGCTGATACGAACTTCTGTCTGGTGACAGTGTAAGAACTGGGACTTGTTTTGAGATTTAAGGAAAAATCATTGTAGTAGAGTCTCATTCTAGAATAAGAGGTGTTTTTTGTGTTGCAGACTACATTATATCACACCAGGTGATGGGAAATGCACGTTGTGTGTTTATATCCACAGACATGGTAATTGCATGAATTCCATTGAGTTCTATGTCAGATTGGAAAAATAGAGGCTACTGACACTGCCAGACCCACTCTGCCCACTTCCTTTGCCCAAATGGCATCCTACTTCCAGCTAACTAAGCAGATCTGACTTTCAGCACATTGCTGCAAGGCTGTCTGGGACTTTCTCATGTTCAGGCAGTGGGCTGTATGGGATTCCCATTTTAAAGTTTGATTCTGAAAAGTGGAGGGCAAGGCCATTTCACAGGCATCTGTACATATGCACGGGTTCAGTCTTTAGAGACCCAAACTCACACTTGCTTCCTGCCTCTGATACTAAGTGAGTGTGTGAGAAATTTGATTTCTTTTCTTCCTCTCGAATGGCTTTTTTGGGCTTCACAAGAGTTGTCCAGCTAAATATCTTCAATGTGTGGCCCATAGACAGCTAGAGAAACCCTGGACCCTTGGCAATAATATTAATTGTACTCTCAGGACATCAGCTGATCAGCACTATTTTGCTTCTTTTCTGTACCAGTGCCTCTTCTCTAAAACTCTCCCTCACTTCTATTCCCCCCCCCCCCTTTATTTTTGGTTTGCCCTTTAGTTTTGTTTTTTTCTATCTATATATGCTTATAGCCATGTGTTGTCCCTGTGCCTCTTGGTGCACTGTGCTCCAGCTATTGCCTTCTGCTCTCTAGTTTATAGCTCTACTTTGCTGAGTCACAATTCACTTGCGTGTTTTATATTTCTACTCCTGCTTTAGGGAGAAGAAAACCCGTTCCTAAAACAGCATGATTCAGTACTCCAAATTTAGATTAATAAACTGGTTTATAGTGTGTGGAAAACTCCAGTACTCTTCCACCTTTCCTTATCTGAAAACGTGTGTCTGGGCTGCAGTTGTTTTCCAGGAACCTGGCAATGGTCAGGTCCCTCTGGCAGTTTGGCAAAGCTTTGTTCTGTTCCCCATTCCTTAGTGAGAACCGGATTGTATTTGGTGTGCTTGTGTCTCAGCCATTCCCCTCTGCCTGCCTCATAAGAGCATTTTTTCCTCATCCTTCCTTTTTCTAAGATGCTCCTCATGGTTTTTGTGTAGTCTTTGAATTGTGGTGTGAGGAGAGGTTTTCACAAGGTGCCCACCATGGGCCTAAACTCTCCCTTTCAAGCCAATGTCACTGGTGTCATTGACTTCAAAAGGAACAAAGCTAGACCAGCATCAAGTGTTTCTGAAGAGCCTTGCCTTAATATTTTTGCTGTCTCTCAGCATTCCTGAGCTACACAGGGACATGGTCCTCATTTTCATTTTCCAGTTATCATTGTGCTGGCATCACTCATCCCACACACATTTCACTGATGAATTGCCTGGTGAACGGCACTTTCTGGTATTGCTGTCATTTGTTGCTTTCTCAGTGAAACAAGCAGATAGTTTGATGCAGCTCATTTAAGTAAAAAAATTAGAGCTGTAGAACAAGGTGAGCATTTTGCTGCCTGCTTTTCAAACACTCTGTAAGCTCCCTCTTATTTTGAAGAGCAAGAAGAGCAGAGGCTACATAGCCATAGTTAGGTCACTGCCCTTCTCAATTGCACTCACTGAACAGGTATGAGAATGCTTGTGAGCAATCAGACATTTATGGGAAAAAGATAGGGAAGCTTGAAAGAAGTGTAATCTTCCTAAATTTTTGTCTAATCTCAGCTACAGAAAAAGCCCAAACCCCAAATCCTCAGCAAATTTAAAATTTGGGCTAACTTCATTGCTAACAGCAGCATTCTAAAATGAAACTCTCACGCTAACAGCAGAATCTTTAATAATAAAACATTACAAAACTGTTTAAAATTGGGTTTTTTCTAAATCAGAAAAAAATGTTTTCAGACTCAATAAAGTTGTGAACATGTCTGGAGAGAAACGTGGCTAGGAGGTGCTCTCAGGAACAGCATGGGATTAGAGCCACTGAAAAATAGAATACATGTAAAGTAATGTAACTTGAATAACTGTGAAACCACGAGAGCAGTTTAGATGTGAGGAATGGGCACGATCGTAGCTGGGATGTACATTGCAATTATTGCTTTCTCAGTGAGACTGTATTTTGCTATTTAGTTTTCACCTGAGTTTTATGTCTCAGATGAGAAGCAGGACTCCTAGAATGACAGGATCCCTTGATATCATCTCATAGCCTTCGTGCAGCACTGACTTAGAAAAAAGAATGGGATTCGGTGCCTATTTTGGTAGTAATCAGGTTATGTTTTTTGTGTACCAACCTAATAAATCCCAAGAAGGTTGAGCTTTTGCAATACCACTGGATCACAGCAGAGTGGCAAGTCTGTAACCAGGTGACTGTTTTGCCTCCCATTTAAACTCTTTGACCTGTTTTGATTTTCCTTACTTTAAGCCAAATGATCTTGTACTTTCAGTAGCACCTATTGGGACTGATATCAGCCTACACGTGTTAAGGACAAGTGATCATTCAGAGAGAAGGAGATACTAGTGATGGCTTTAATTTAAAATATTGCAGAACGGAGAGGTATAGACACACAAATGCATCTCTGTGTCATCCTTTCAATTAGAGGCAGTACACAAAGCACAATATTAATCAGCCTTCACATGCTTTAAGAAAGATAGCATTATTATCATACCTCTGCCCATGCTGTGAGGAAGTCTATAGATCAAATGCTCTGTACCTAATTCTGAAACCGTATTAATAAAATACCCCTGTACCATCACTAAAAATGCATTTTCAGTTAATGTAGAAAGACAAACACCACTGCATTGCAAGCAGTATAATTTTTATACATAGCAAAATGTCCTAATTGCTACTTTTATGAACTCTATGGAGATGAACACATCTTTACAAAAAAAAAAAAGTAGTCAGGAATTAGGCCATTTTGTTGGCATATTACTTAGACTACTAATGAGCTTTGCCAGCCAGAAAAATGAGACCTGATTTTACAAAAGATCTGTATGAGGAAGAGAAACTGTGCTCAGATGTATTTTGACAATTTCCTACAGATGAGGTTAGTTAATTCTTGGCTCAGAAATAACAGTTCCCTCCAGTGAATTATGTCAATGATATTTCGAGCAGTAAAATGTTTGTTCTCTGCATCACTTTAGGTGTTTTTTTCCTTTATTTTCCTTGAACATAAACAGCAGAGCTTTGGAAAGCAGCCCAGGCCATTGAAGATGCATTACATTATTGCTAATGTGATTAACCCAAAGTAAAACATTAAGGGCTCCTGAAGCATTGGTCTAAACCATGAAACGACCAACTCCAAGTTCCCTGGGCTCACAGGTTGGAGGAAGACATGTCATTGCACTTCATCTTTCGCATCAACATTTGAAATTTCTCACAAAAAGCTGGTGCAGGTTCTTTGTAAGTGAAGGGTGAGGCTACGGCCAAGGCACACTGAGTCAATGCCGCCGGCCTTGCTACTGAGAACTCGTGACAAGGGAATGTCACTGGTTTCCCCATTTAGAGAATTTCTCCATCTTTGCACAAGCAGTTTGTAAAGCTGCTCCATTGCCCAAGCTCCTGTTTAATTCCCAGTTTGAAATATGTTCACCTAAGTTCTGTCTGGATGGGTCAGAACAGCAGGAAATGATAGCAACGACTTGGCGGGTTTTATTGACCCATCTGTATAAAACAGATGCACAGTCTGTTGGAGAATATACCCTCAAAGACACGTTGGAGAGTGGTTTTAGCAAAGGGTAAATCAAAACAGCATTTCTGAGTTCCTGAAATGGTCTTAACCATGCAGAACAGTGTCCCTTGAAGCTGAGGTCACCACATTCCTAAGCAGATCCATTGCAGCTGGTAAGCATTGACAGGATTTTTGCCATCTTCCCTCATCTAGGAGTAACCTTTGTAGGACAGAGTGCTTAGTTAGCTGCAACTGAGCCATATAAATACTCTGCAATTAAAAAATGCTTTTATTTTTATTTGTCTATTTCCAGATCATATGCATACATTTGAAATTTTGCCAACTCTAGGCATTCTCCTTTTTTTCTTTTGAAATTATAAATCAAATATAAATTATAAATAAAGAACCTAAGGAAGAGTCTGAGACTGAGTAAAATGTTATGTATTTAAATGGAAGAGCTTTGCCTAAATTTTTGTTGTCTGATGTTGCAATGTCAACAATTACCCTCTCAGTTTTAAAGGCAGAGAAACACCTCTGCACATTCATGTCAAAACACTCTTTAAAGCCATTTTAAATACAGCAGAATAAACAGCAGTGTCATTTGTGAAGACAATATTCTAACTCACTTCTAATGGAAAACTTCACTTTTCATTTCTTTTACAACAATTTCCTTTTCAACAACAAAGAATAAGAAAATTACTCAAAAAGACAGCCATTTTATCAAATTTTGTTACTCTACCATTTAAAAAACCCCTACATAGATTGTGTACTCCTGGTATAGTGAATATAAATTAAAGCATAATAGGGTTTTTGACAGAGTGTGACTATATGGAAGTGCTGAAGACCATGCTCCCCTTCATCATCTGGTGTTTGTCACATTCAATGTTTGTTTTAATTTGTGAATTGTTTTCTTCCTCCATAATCCTTGATAATTGCATTGTTTATTTTAGACAATGTAGATTTAAGCTGATTTAAAATTTGCTTTTGCAGTATAATCCTTCCTTCAGAGACTTGGCCACCTTTTTACAACTTTTGGGCAATGCATTTTGATCTCACGTGGCTGCTTCAAATAATATTTAGGCCGTACACATAAAATTATTGCCTCCAAACCAGAACCAGACACTGATCTGCAGTCGCAGTGTTTGCAAACACGATTATTAATATAAACAAGCCCGTGTGCTTGCTCACAGAGTCCCCAGCTCTTTGTCCTGCAGAGCTTTCAGAGGGAAAGAGTATTTTGTAGGGCATTTGGCCAATTTGGACCATATCACCCACGGGAGGGTCCGTTCTGCTCGTCACGTGGTGCTCTGGGGACACTACATTGCTTTGACAGAATGTTGTTCAGGGTGGGGGTTTTTTTCCTTTTTTGGGGTGCAGGAGGAGTTTTATTTGTACAACAGCAGCAATAAAGATGGACACTTTTGCATGAGTTGCTGTTTTTTATCCAGAACTGCAGGCACTGTCCTTACTTCACAGTATGTAAAGTCCCTTTCTAGGTTTAGGAACTACACTAAATGTCAGGCTGGGGTTTTTAATTCTGAATGTAAAGTCTCACATTTGTAAATATGCATCACTTACAAATAAATTCATTCCTCTGGAGAGAATATAAGAGTTTAAGTGGAATGTAAATGATCCGGAAGCCCAGGTCTGGTGCCCTGACATAGGTGAATTCCACCTATATCCACACAGGTGCCTTATGTCATGTTGTATTTGGAAGAACTTAGGAAATGTCCGGCACTTATTTTGCATTTGCAAACACTTGTTCTGGGACAGCAAAGGATTCAAATGTCCACAATAGCTTTTTCCTTTTGTGTCAGCAACTCAGCTGTGGCTACAGGCCTCTTGATGATGTTAATGCCATCCACCTCGAGTTGACAGTTTACTAATTTTCTTTTCTTTTCTCTGGTGATGAACTGAATTGGCATTCTCGTCCAGTTTGCTGGGGGCACATATGCTTTTCAGATATTTTTATGCTGCCTGCACCAAGCCTTTTATGAGCACCCAGGAGGAGAGTTAGTCACCCCCTTGCTGAATAGTACTTACTAACTATGCCACTGTAGTAAAAGTTGATAAAACACTTCCATTTTAATTAATTAAAGCCTTTATCTTTTTACAAGAGCATTTGGAGATGCTCTTCAAAGCTTCTAGGGGTTTTTTTTTAATTATTTTTTTTCTTTTCCTTATAACCATGTACAGCTTGAGCACAAAGCCTGAAGCACCCGGCTGAGCTTTGCTGCCATTTAAAATGAGTGCAGCGGAGAAGGAGTACTGGGAGGATGCGATAGGGACAGTGCCACAAAGATTCATATTTTTACTTATGCTTTTTGTGGTGCTTTGCAGTGTGTCGGAAGGTGTTTGCTGCATTTTAGGTTAAGAAAGGGACTCCACTTCATTCCCATTGTGCTTTTGCTTTCATATAAAAAGAAGAACTGCTGTTTAAAAATAAGAGCCAACATCTGAATTCAAACAGTGAAGACAATGGAAGCAATATCTTGCATGAGATAATGAAGAGGCAAAGTGAGAAAGTACAGAGTGAGAAATTGCCTCAATCAGGGATCCCCAAAGCATATTATCCTTCTGCCTAGAGGCCAAGAGAATAAATTAATGTTTTTATGACAATCTGCACCAACTGAGGATCTGTCCCCATTTATCTATTGTCACGCAGCTTCCCTGGGGCCCCAAGTCATTCTCTGTGGCTACCGACTTCAGGCATTTGTGATAGTTCTGTCGGTGTGTTCATAAATATGTGATGCTTTGACACTGGCTCCAGGTTCCTACCTTGCTGAACAGAGCAAGGAAACTTGGTAGCTGAAAGGAAAGTCTAATGCTTAAAATTCCACATGCCCTGCAACCTAATGAATCAGTAAATACTGTGAGACAGCACTTCTTAAATCTAAAGGATTTTCCTTGTCTTTGTGGTATAACACTGGGATCCAGAGAGAGCTGATTTGTAAACCACAAAAGCTGTTTTAATTTTTTAAAAACTGTCTCTTGTCGAAACAGAACACTTATTGACAGAATCATCAATAAATTAGGCTTTTTAAAAAGGATTCTGTGTAGTTTTTTGTTAGGATGATTGCTGACAATATGTTTAGTTGGTACAACTCAGTGTCATAGAAGGAGCTGAGACAAAACTGGGAAGGCAAAAGACTCTATGAAACTTAAAACAGATTAATTTTACATTTTAAGTGTATCACTTCTTTCTGGGAAAGAACACAGCCGTCATGAATTAGACTTCATAGTTCAGGGCAACACAAAGAAATGCTCTGACAGAGACTCCAACACAATATTACATTAAATGTAAATAAGAAAGCTGTCTTTTGGTATTAAGGTGAGCAAATGGATGATTTTATAACTTATTAATGTGAAACCATTAAAATAGTATTTGTGAAGATATGGAAGAAGGAAATAACGCTGCTCAGTTGGTAAACTAAGGCATGACCATTGAACCAGTTTGGGCAACTCCTTTTATGGGTTGAGAATTTATCTTAATACTTTCAGAATCAATGAAATCTAAATCCATTCTCTATCATTGGTTTCAAAAAGAATGTGTACCGGGGACCCCAAATAGTGACCATTTAAAATGGGAGCTATCATCCAAAGGGTCAGATCAATAAAGGGCCTTCAGATTGACGGGAGATAATGCAACCACTGATTTCAGGGAGAAAAATAATCAACACTGGTCTTTTTTGAAAACTTGATCTTAAGTAAATCCAAATATATGTACATATAAGGATTATTAAGTCTGAAAGCATGTGAGCAATCATCCTTCTGAATAGGGTACTGGAAGACCTTTGTTCTGATCTTCACTACACAGAAAACGAGTGTGTTTTGCTTGATGATTCATTTTACAGAAAACAGAAACACTGACTTGGGCAGCAGTTTGACAACTCCCTAAAGAATACGTTACCCACGAGCCTGCAGAATAATTATAACTTGTTTTCTAGTTCAGTAAATACAAATTGCTTTCTGCTCTCCCTGCTTTCCTCACCTCATGGATACATACGCATACACGTGCAGAACTGGTGATGTTTGGGCTAAGGTTCCTCCAGAAAGGGGCAAGAAATACGTGTGAATCCAATGAGGAAGAGGAAGGAAACCATTAAGTCCATGCTGCTAATAGATGGGATGGAGCAGAGAAGAGGGAGAGCTGGCATTTCAGCTGTGTTTAAAATGAAAAGAGAGGTTGCCACTCCATTTGTAGGAATACCTTTGGGTGGGGAGATTAGAAAAGCTCAGGGACTGCTCAGGACTTGGGAGACTGAGGCAGGATACCCAAGGCTACCTTGTGATTCCAGACCAGGCTTAGCGGACATGGAAAAGTGAACAGCAAAGGCAACTGGGGAGTTTCAGGCCACACCATATCTACTTTCAATGTTAGTTCAGCAAAGCATGGATTTTCTAGGATTGTTGTGTTGGGTACTGTACATGAACAATGCTTTATATATAGACTTTTATATAAAGACCTGTTATATCTTTATTTACGGATTTATAAAATAACAGAAGATTTATTCAGATTTATAAAATAACAGAATTTTGTGTACAGTTTTGATTCTTTTCTATATTATTTGGCATTACTTAACATAATGGTGCATCTCTTTAAAGAATTTAAAACAATCCAGAAACTGATAATATGTTTTAAGTCCACTGAAGTCAATTATTTCTTGCAGAGATAAGAGGCAATTTTCTCATTTAAATCTCGTAGATGTATTGAGTAGCAAATCACTGTTGGGCTGTTTCTGTACTGATAATTCACTCTAAAAAGCCTGTATTATAGTGTAATTAGCTGTTTAGTAAATGTTAAAAGCCCACACTGCTATACCAAACCTAGTTTATTTAATATCTGCTTTAATTAAACTTTCACATTCAACAAACCTATCAAATTGTTCCAGAATTAGTTATCAAGGGTGCCAGAGCTGTTCTTCCACTCCACATTCGAAAAGAGAACACAAAGTTCTGAATTTCCAGAGGAATGTTTTGTGAGAGTGGAAGGTTGAAGGTTCATGAAAGTTCAAGTCATGGAGTTCCCCTGCAAACCCGGATACACCCAGTTATACCAATGTCTGCCTTTAGTTGTTTAGATTGAGAAGGTGATTTGTTTGCAGCCCATTTACTGTATAAGACCATTAAGGGCTAATTCTCTTCCAGTCAGTGTCTTTTTTCTTGTTGGAAGACAAAAAACTATAAACTTCGTGTATAGTTTAAAAATGGAAATACCTGTTCTTGCTCTGTAGGAAATACTGTTAACGGAAAGGAAAACTACAGGAAGGTTTAAAAAAAACAACTGAGAAAGGCTGAGAAATTCAGGGGTTTTCATTTCAGTCTGAAATGACATTTTAAGTCAAAATGAAATGAAAAATTTCATGCCTTCAAAATGAAACATTCATTTTGTATTTTCTTGCCGAAGAAATTCTAATATTCTTTGTAAAACAAAATGGGTGATGAATGACCATGAAAACTTTGGAAATTAAGAAAACCAAAAACATTGAAGAACACATTAATTTCATACTCTTCTATTTTTTGGGCCATCTGACAGTATTACACAGTTCTTAAACTGTGAAAGTTCAATGAATTTCCAGAGCAATTATTTTGCTGAAAGCAACAATATCTGATCAATAAAAGCGAGGATTAAGAGGTATCTTGATCAACTCCTACAAAACAGTGATGCAAGATTCATCTCAGGAAATGTGATCATTTATGTTTTTTTAGAGCCACATATTTATCTCAAATTTTTAAAGGCTCAAATTATTTTTCTCTACCTTCTCTTTACCCTCAGACAGCACTGTTTTGTCACATGCTTGAGGCTGAGAGGATTTGTGCTTGCACCAGTTTAATTTTGGTGGACTAATTAGAGATAGGGTTCCAAATTAATTTGATATATTTTGCTAGGAAGTAATACATCATCAGTTTTGTTCTGAAGCCCCAGATAATTAATTAAGAAGTTCTCTAGCACTATTTCCAGCTAGGTTTATTTGGTTCCTTATTTGTAGATTTAACAAATTCATCATGTTGACTGCTGCTTCGCAGCTAGCTTTTGTGTGACAGGGAGGAACGTTTTAATGGAAGAAGAAACCGATTGCATGAAATGGAAGAAAGCATTTCTTTTTATTGCCTACTGAGACATCAAAGCAACACTATTTTTAAAGATAACAAACGAAGTACTTAAATTGATACAAATCCTGCTGGAAGTTATAGGTTTATGTATAGTTTTTTGTAATATCTGTAATATCTGTGAACTATTCTGGGGTTTTGGCATGTAGAAAATTCATCCTATCATTTATTCCTAGTAAACTGAAAGCCATGAAATTTTCTTATTGCTGTAGAAGTTTTTCCCTCTCTCCTGTACAAAATATTCTAACAATAAGAGTGTGTCTTTCATGTCTCCTTTCCTTTTCTGTTTTAACAGCTGTGTGAAGCTAGAAATGCAAGGTGTGGGAGGTGGGATTTAACTGCCTGCTATGGTAGGAAACTGCCCCAAATTAGACCTCTTTGGCCAATAAAGCCCAACAGAGTTGACAGCAGGAATCAGGGACACATCATGTGTAAGACACAACTGCAATCCAAAGTCTCCCATTCAACAGCTGCCTAGGACTGCCTTTCACATTCGGAGCCCAAAAGCCCAAGTCCTCTGTATTTTGGTATTTTATTTTATTACCAAGGACTGTTACAGCACAAATATTTATAAACCTTGTTTAGTATTATTCAGGCAAAACGCTGTAGTGAGTAACTTGGAGAGATCAAATGCACACCTTATCTTAGCAGAAAAGTGCCTTGTAAATAAATGATAGGCATTTCAGCAGATCACTGAGATTCATTACCTGCACTATTTCTCAATTTGAGATAGAAATGAAAGGAAATTATCCATTTTCTCTTTTTATAATAGCTTCCAGTAGATTTAATGTCCAATTTTATACCGCTTCTTGATTTATAGCATTTACCTGGCTAATCGTGCTGCAGGTACTACAAAGTCAGTTATTGTATTAACTCTGTCAGAACAGCCCCGAGAAGAGTTTTGATTGCTCACAGATAATTTTATGTGAGAAGCTGAACATTGCAGGGTTTGAAGCAGAATGGGTTTCCCTAATATGTCTTTAGTCAGGAAAGCCAGATCATTTCCTGTTCCTTGTAGATACAACATATGCACTGTGGGTATACAACCCCACAAATCCAGAACTGGTGGCAAAGACCACCAGCAAAGCACCCCATCTAGCCAGATTTTTTATAAAAAAGATCTTTAACTGGGATCTAAACCAATGTTTTAGTCTGTGCTACTACAGCAGATCAAAGGGAATGAAGTGATAAAACAGAAACTGATCTTATTCTCTCTGTGACATGTCACAAGTAATCAACAGATTACTGTGCAAATTGCTCAAATCACAGTGATCTCTACTGTGCTTGACCAAACTTGAAATTGCTTATAGTTTTTTATAAGGGCTAAATGTCTTACAGTTGGGGCTAAAACACTGCCTCTTCCTCTGCATGCCTGGATCATTTGTTGCCCATCTATTGGTGGAAGGAGAGTGACTGACAGCCATGCACTTTCCGATTTAAGCCAACCCTAAACTCTGTTCTTCTCTCATACCTGATGTACTGTGTGAGAGCAAGGATGGGGCCCATCAGCAAAGCCCAGTGCCCAGCTCTGCTCTGCACTGGGGTGGCCCCAGTGTAAAAAGGACATCAAACTACTGAATCATAGAATCATAGAATCTTCTGGTTGGAAAAGACCTTTGAGATCATCGAGTCCAGCCACACCCATCCTCCGCTAAACCAAGTCCCTCAAAGACTGAAGACACTGTAGAGTGCCCAGAGGAAGCCTCAAGGCTGGTGAAAGGTCTGCAGGGGAAGCCATATCGGGACAAAGCTGAAGTTCCTTGGTCTGTTCAGCTGGAGAAGAGGAGGCTGAGAGGGGATCTCAGAGTTGTTTGCTGCCTTCTCACAAGGAGGGGAAACAGGGGCTGAGCTCTTCTCTCTTGTGACCTGTGATAGGACCAGAGGGAATGGCAGGAAGATGTGCCAGGGGAGGGTTAGATTGGATATCAGGAAGAGGTTCTTCCCCCAGCCGGTGGTGGAGCACTTGAACAGCTCCCCAGGGCAGCAGTCCCAGCACCCACTCTACCAGCATTCCAGAAGCATTTGGACAATGCCCTCAGTCACACGGGGTGAGTGTGGGGAGTGTCCTGTGTAGGGAGAGGAGCTGGACTCAATGACCCTTTTGGATCCCTTCCAGCTGGGGTCATTCTATGATATGCCTTGAAGATAACTCTCCTTTGATAATGGTGGGACAGTGTATTCTCTGAGCCATTGTTTTTGGACTCTCCATGAACTCACACAAAAGGTGCCTTTTTAGTTTAGTTTTATTTAGTTCATTTTCAAGGTGTTTTTTGTATTTGTGATATTCACCTTTTCCACAGCACGTAGACTGTGTGCCCTGAGTCTGCACATGAAGCAGTAACACTCTAATGCTGAGAGAGCCCAGGCAGCCAGCAAGAGTGTCCCACGTACACACAGCTGGGGTTTGTTAGCACAGGGACACTCAAACTATCATCAGTGTAAAGAGATGCCAGGAAAAATGCTGCCTTTCAGATGCTTCGAGGGGCAGATAGTTGGCCGGCCAAGAACAGCGGCAATTTTAAAATAACTGCAGTATTAATGGTTAAATTTGTTCCATTAAATTACAGGTGTTTCTGGATTTCAGAGGGTTTCGATAGGATTTAAAAGACTTTCCAGGCAAAGACAGCATGAGCTCTGTTGAAAGTGTGTCTGGGTTAAAAGGGACTCGGTGGGCTGAAATGGTTTGCCTGAGACTGGGCTTTCAACAGGAGTGGTTATTGCAGCATGATTTAGAATACTTACTGTACTATGGCTAAAGAGGAATATGACCCTGGAAGCAAAGAAAGAGCTTTTTTTATTGGAGCTATTTCTGTCACTGAGAGGGAATAATCAGTCTAACTGGTATAAGTGTTCTAAAACCAAACCAAAATAATAAACAGTACAAAGTGCACAGAAATACCACAGTACTTGAAAATATACTGCCTTAAATTGTACTGTTTGTTTCTATGTTGTGGTCACTTGCAAATTACAGTTGAAGATACTTAAGCTGACACTTTGTTTTCAATAGTAAATCAACAGATCCTTCACTTCCACTAAATTGTTTTCCAGGACTCTAGAAGAAACATGACCCAAAGGAATATATTTATAGAAGAGAGAATGTGGCAAGGGCAGGAAAAAACATTTAATTAAACCTTCTTTTCTAAACTGACCTTCCTTCCTTTTGACAAGTAGTGAAAGGAAAATGTGTTCACAGGAATACAAGCAAAGCAATTAAGAAGGTTCATAATAATTTATGACTATTGAATTATGGATCATCTGAAGATGTGAATGTATGTTCTTAGCTGTTGACTTCAGAGTGTTTCAAGGACTGTGTTTCAGGAGGGATAATCCTTGTGCACCTATGTGAGGCTGAAAAATGACAGCTAAGATGCATTTACTCAGAGTAAACCTTCCACTTCATTTAGGAATAAATGAGGAGCAGCAGAGATCACTCTCCTACATGAATCTAGCTCGTAACAAATGACTGTGAGGAGATGTACTGTCTCATGCTCGTCTCCATGAGCAGAGCAGAATTCAGCAGGGGAGTACAATACTCTGATGAGGCTCTTACCCAGGCAACAGGATCACTCCTCCTCACTGCAGCTGAGTGCAGCTCTTTGCCTGGCTCAGCTGTCAGGACACCATTCTTTCCAGTATCATAGTCATGTCTCAGCCCAGTACGATGAAGAAGGCATTGCTCCACTTGGCATCAGATGAAACTGTCTAAATCAAGCTTTTGAAAGTGGTTTAGGAGCTTCGGCTCTATTGAATTTCAATGCACTTGAAGTTTCTAAGCTAATTTGGACTATAGGACTTCACAATATGGCACAGGACACGTGTTTGATGCTTACTATTATGTTTTACATTTTGGGAATTTACAGGATGTAGTTACTTTATCACTCTGAAAGTTTTATTGTGGTTTAGAAGACTCTCCAGATTCTCACTGTGTTTACAGAGACAGTGTCTCAGGGGGTTCAGCCACCTGCTGAGAAGCAATAAAAAGGGCCCAGTACGGTCTGCACATAAAGGTCTGGGGCAGGAGCTTGTCAAGCATACGCAAGTGCTTTCAGGACAGCTGTGTGACCTCTGCCCAAGTCTGCTGTCCTCTTAGAGCTCCACATTCCAGAGGCAGGTGCTCCCTGTCCTCTACCCGTACACCTGACTATTGCAGGCTGTGTTTGTCCTGCAAGGCTTCTTCCTCATTATCAGGTAAAGATGCAGAACCCTGTCCTGGACAGTGATGGAAGAAGCACTGCATGAGAGGAATCTCCTGTCAAGTTAAGGTGAGCAGGTGCTGTTAATGGCCTGAATACAGTGATGAGCAATACACAATTCCAGCCTTGTGCAACAGCAGATGCTGCAGGTAGAGGCTGATATGAAAATAATGAGTTTTATCATTTCTCATGTCTTGCTTTAGTTCCCTTATAAGCCAGTTTGTTCTTGTCTGAAGATTTCTGTTTAGCAAACACTGTGGGATTAAGCACAGTATTGAAAGAGTCCAGTTATATCACCACCTTTCCAATAGATCCCATTCGTACAAGGAGCGGGTGAGGGAACTGGGGTTGTGTATCCTGGAGGAGGCTGAGGGGAGACCTCATCACTATCTACAACTGCCTGAAAGGAGGCTGGAGCGATGTGGGTGTTGGTCTCTTCTCCCCAGGTGATAGGACGAGAGGAAATGGCCTCGAGTTGCACCAGGGCAGGTTTAGACTGGATATAGGGAAAAATGTCTTCACTGAAAGAGTTCTCAGGCACTGGCAGAGGCTGCCCAGGGAGGTGGTGGAGTCACCATCCCTGGAGGGGTTTAAAATATGGGTTGGTGAGCTTCTTAGGGACATGGCTTATTAGTGGACAGGTAGAGTTGGACTCAATGATCTCAACCTTTTCCAACACTCCCAACTAGATGATTCTATGATTCTCTACAAATGTTATCTGGAAGAAGGCAGTTTTCTCATATTACTGATTCGACAAAGCAGAGTCAATAAGGCTATCTGGATGCTACAGCCATTGGATGGCAAATCGAACTCAGAAATAGGCAGATTTTTAATAAGAAAGACTTGTATGTCTTTATAAAAGAAGGAAGAAAGTATCAGTCTTTCTGTTTAACTTGAAAAATATAGTAAATTCAGCAGTGCTGTCCAGCTTGTCTAAAACTATCCATTATTCCTTTGATCTAACGTGCATCTTCCTTTGTTCCCAGGCTGTGGAAATGGAAGGTTCCTGCTCAGCTCCTCCTGTTCTGGAGCCCTGAGGCTCAGTCACGTTTTTACCACCATTTCAGCCCTCGAGATTTCTTACCACAACAGTTGCCTTTCTAGATAAGGACGAACTCTTCCCAAAGCCCACAGTGTTGTTTTTTTAATTTGAAAGGCCTCTTCTGGGAAACAGAAAGAACAACTTTGGAAGCTTAAAATACATACCAAATCTGATCAAAGCTTCCCACTTGGCACTGAGAAGCACTACCACTGCGGCAGTGTAAACTGTGTTTCTGCAGCACCTCTTTGAACCCAGCTGAACACGGGGAATGCTACTATGGGGTTTGGGAGTAACGAAAACAAGTAGTTTTGTTACTGAAAGAGTAGTGCTATAATATTGGTCAAGGTCATGCTGTTATTCCAGTTCCTGTGTCATAACGTTCTGTCTTTCAGCAGTCTATAAGTGGCTGATGAAGGGCTGGGATAAGGACAGAATGCCAACCAGTTGTTTTTGGTAGACAGCCATGGTGCCAAGTGGCCAGGACACAGCATTTAGCCCTGTCACCCACCTGCCTCCCTACTGTGATATCCTGGCTAACACAGACGCTACCTCAGCCTTTAATATTAGACCAGAATTTTGACTTCTTGAAAAAATAGCTTACCTGTTAAACAGTTTCATTGTGGAGTGAAATACTGGCACTCTCAATGACACTGAGCTTTGCTGGCTCATGACTTTTGGGCACTGATGTCTGCCTGAATGCTCATTTCCTATTGTATTTAGTGGATTTGCAACATGGCAATAGGTGGGAGTTTCAGGGCTTAGCGGTGTTTTGGTTTTCAGCTGTTATACCAAAAGACTGAATAACGTTATAATTTTATGTTTCAGCCAAATAGTTGACACTGTTTCAAAAGCATTAACAGCTACATCAGATTCTCAAAATATGGATGCAGCACTATCATGTTTTTCCTTTTTCATTTAGAAAACAGTGCTGTAGCCATACCACAAGGAAATCCCCACAAAAGAATCCGGTCTATTTATGTTTTACAGTGGAACTTTTAAAAATGTAACATCAAAAACTCAGAATAAAACTTTAAAAACAACCTTTAAAAATTTGCTTTACCAAAAAAGCAATATATTATGTGGGTTGGTAAGAAGTCCTCCAATTAGGAGGACTTCAACTTTTAGTCAGAGTTCTTAAGTTTTGTCAGTCTTCTTCAATGCAGATTTACTGTCAAAATAGCTATGGGTAACTCCCAATGAGGAGTATGTATTTGGGATGGTTGAATGATTCAGTCTATGGAGGATAAACAGAAAGACTCTTGGGACAACTCTTTTGACTTTGGTGGCTTCGTATCAGCGATAGATTTATGTCTATGCGTGATCTGTAAATGATTTTTCCTTTCCTTCATGGCTGTGGATCCAGACAGGGGTTTTACTGCATGCCTGACCCTTGAAAATGACAGGATTATTTTTTCATGCTGATAATAAAATTGTTACCAGTTTACCTGCACTCTACTCCCAGCTAGTCAGCAACGTCCCATACAGAACAAAAAAAGAGTCTCCACGGCAATATGTACTCATTTTGAACAGGTCTGAGGACTTAATTTATAGGATGTGAATCCTTCCCTATAATTCTTGTTACGTGCATTAGATTTATTTTTTTCAGTTGTCTTTTTTATACTTGACCCCTTTTCTATGTTTTGTGTTCTCAGAGATCACTGACTATACTCAGGTGTGCAGTATTTACGCCACTGTAGTGTGCATGAATGGCCAGCTGCTGTGCAGCATCAGAGGCCTTTTTACCCAGCAATACAAAGAAGTTTTGGCAGTGTATAACCTTGACATTTTTAGATATAGTTTTGCCTAGATGGGCAAAGAGAAGTAGCTGTTGGTAGTTATAAAGCTGGAATCTGAACAGTGAGAAGAATAAGTAGAGATCTGAGAAACCTCTGGGAGCGAATCTGAAAGTTTGGGTCAATTAGAAATTAGAGAAGACAATAGCTGAATATTAGAAGAATAGCTTGTTTTGATTAATTTCATTTCCTCATAGAAGAGTGCAGTGTGGAGATGTTCCTGCTGAGAATGTGTGTTTGGGCAGCCTTGGTCATCCCCCCCAAAATGTGGTATGACAGGCCTCTTTAGAGGCAGTTAGGAGGTTTGGAGCTGAAGGTGAACTAGAGAGGGCAGATTCTCAAGGGCAGGCAGGAATGTAGACACAGCCAGTTTCTAATTGCCAAAGGCAATGGCCAGACAGCCTCAGTTTTAAAAGTTACTATTCAATACTGCTTAGTATTTACTTAGCGTATGGAATCAAAATCTCCTTATTCACTGAAGAACTGCTGCAAAGAGATGCACAAAGAGTCTGGAAATCCCCTGACAAACATTTGCACAGGAGGTGATGATAAACAAACAGGACCTAATGCCTAGCACAATGCCTTTTTAGGACATGTTTTATTAACAGCTTTGTATTTTTGCTCTGCCTGTCAGGAGAGAATCCTTTATCCCCAGACCTCTCATTGCAGATTAACTGTAAAATGTAGCTCTCTATTTTTAATCAGAGTATTGGGAATGAAAGGAGACATATATCCAAAAGCATTAGCAGGTAATACTCAGCATCTCTGAAGACACATTTATTGAATACTTCAGTCTGACTGCGAACTCACGCTTAAACAGCTGTCCTTGTTTTGCACCATGATATCATTCCCACAGGCTGATGCAGGTTTATTCATTGTTGACCAAGAGCAGTACATTGTAGCCCTTTCACACGGGGAGTAAAGGCAATTTTTTTTTCTAGTTACAGCTCTCTGATAAGCCAAACGATAATTTATTATTGAGGAACGTGGTGCAACCAGTTCTGCTCTCAGAATGCCAGCTGATAACACCGTAACTGATGGCGCATGGGCCTCTGTGCTCAGAAACGTTGTGTTCCTGCGCCAGGCAATGGTGAACATTTAAATAGGACCCAATTTTCAGAAAGGGAACACTCTATACTTCCTGAAACTCAGAGCTTAAGGTATCTTAAAAAGGAGACATCTGAACTAAATAAAACATCTCTGAAAACGCATGCCTCTTCCTTAAGACCAAGGTTAAAAAATACTCAGACTTTGCCAGGAATCTTAAGACTGTGTGAAGGCTGCTCTGTACGGGTAAAGAAATGAGACTGATTGGAATGGGTTCCTTTTAAAGCATTATTTTAATATACAGAGACAAGTAGGCAGAATTCTGCCTTTAGCAGGCCCAATTTCTAAGGCTTTAAGAGCCTTTCTTAGGTTCAAGCTATGGTTTAAGTAGGAGCATATGTTTCAATATAATTCATTTGTTAAATGAAGGGACGTAGAATGGTGAAATTTAAGAAACTTGAGTGAACTCCTGGGATCCATTTAAGCTTTTTATTATAAAAGCTGTTGGCACAGCTGCCCTCTGCAACCTTGTGAGGCAGTTGGGTGATGTTGCTGCATTAACTGGGAGACGGGAACGTGTGGAGTAGCAGCACACAGTTAGTTTTGATAATGTTTCTTACTCTGTGTTTTGGCAACAATTTGCAAGTGTTGTATAAGCCATACATATTCCAGCAGTAAATCAGCTGGTTATCTCTGAGGACACGTCTTAATCTTTTCTCTAAAATTAGAGTGACAGATTATATTTACATCAAGCTGAATTTTAACCGACAAAAAAGAAAAGGAGATCTGATGATATTGATGTGAGGAGAGGTGGAAGATTATGGAAATTTCAGTTATGAAAACAAAGATTGTTTTTTTTTTCAGAGGACTACAGCTACTATTATTTGAAAATTGTCATAGTTCTATTCCCCTATATCCTGTTGATATACGAGGAGTCTTGGACACCATTATGAGAATTTCACAATGCAAATGATGGAGAGTGCAATAAATCATAAAAAATAGTACGATTTGCAGACAATAACCAACAACAAGGCAGCTGTAGAGTTCTTGAATACTGCCTGTCCCTTGACCTGTAATGTGTCACGGTAGAGCAAATGGTAAAGATATGAGTGTTATTTGTACTTTATGTTATTTTTACATATTTTCATTTTAATGGATGATAGATTTATTTATGTTCTAAACCCAAAATGTGCATAAGTTGGCCTGTGACATATAACCTCGGTCAAGCAATTATCTCTCGGATAAGACTAACCTGATCAAGCTTGAGGAGTTGAGTTGCATCTCCTGAACTACTGATAGGAACTGTAGCTTATTCCACACAGCCAAGGGGGCACAAATTAAAATGTATGAGTAAGACTCAATTCACCCAGATAGTCCTAGAAATCACATGGTCCTCTTTACTATCCTCTGAATGCCTCCTGTTCAGTTAAATACATTCCCTGATGGATTATCATTTTATGATGATATAGTTAATTTGCAGAAAAGCACACTCAGCTTTGCACCATTGTTCACTGGATCTCTGTATTTTTGACTGTTCTGCCTCCTGAGAAGGTTTATCTCTATGGCAACTCACAGGTTTTGTAGGAAAATCCAGTGTGGTCACTGTGACCTTAAAGCAGCCATTCATGTAGTTCTAATTTCCCGTAAGAACTTACTTTTGATAATGTCAATAACTTTATTTCTGGTTGTTTAGATTAACTGATCTAGCACTGGGCTTTGGATTTGAACAACAGTGGTAAATCTGGTTCCCTGAACCACTGGGGAATCACACAGTAGTGGCTTCAGACTGCCCTGGGGTTGTGCCTGATGCAAGTTCACATCAATTGATCACTTAAGGGCCAGCGTGAGACCAGTCTCCTTCTTCTGTACTTAAAGACAGAGTTCCAGCATTTCAGTGGCTTCATCCCTTTCTTTCCTCTAGTTGGTGATGTGCCAACTCATCCCAATGAATCTCTTTGCAGACGATCATGTAATTTTCATACTCATAATACAGTTTCACTTGGCTTTGTGAGCTGAACCAAAAACAGTGTGAAAAATGCAATATCTTTTTTTTTCTAATTCTATAAAAAAAAAAGTGGGGACAGATGCAGCTCAGAATTGCCATTCAGGCCAAGCTGCAAGCCTGGTGGGAGTATTGCACCAAGCAAGGTGGTGTAATTTAGAGCAGCCACATACCTCTCTCTGCAAACCTAAGTGTTCTGGAATCCATACAGGTATCAACTGGTGTGAATTAACACCACTTTTACACACAAGTTCTTAGCAAAATTACTTAAGACTAAAAGGACAAATGCTCGTAGCTAAAGATGAAATTCCACACTGAGGTATAATAAATTATAAAGAGAGTTAAATATATTCACTAGAAAGAGGAATCAGGGCCTCAAGATACATTTGTAATCAAAGATGTCTGTTTACAGTTTTATCTCAGTTTGACCATACACTCATAATTTATGAAGCTGTATGTTCTGATGTCAAGAAATTAAGCTTCCTAGTAAGAAAATCCATATCCCAGTCATTTGATTGGTAAATCTGCCTCAGATCTGCTGGGATTCAGAGGAGATCCCTGCAGATAAGTATTTCAGACCAATAACGACTGTCTACTTTCAGTGTCTTTGGTGAAATCTGGTGGGTAGAGAAAGAAACGTATACTTGCATTGAATGGTATGAAGAGTTAATATGAGAGTCAGCCCCTCACTTGTGGTCTCCTGGGCCTTCCCCTCTCTGGGTAGCACTAAGTAGCAGAAGAAATGCTGCTGTATCCAATTGGACTGCTTGGATTGGTGAAAGCATTTGACAATGTTCATTTAAAAACTAACTAAAGAGCCAGACCAGGACAGGCATTTAGTGATCTAAGTTCTTGAACTAGACACGTGACTACTGACCGCCTCATTTTCCCTTACTGTATTCTCAACATTACTCCTTAATCTCATGTTACACTAATCCAAAGTAATTTGGTCCACAAGATCTAATGAGAATATTCCTCCTCATGCCCATTTCTGTTGCCATATAAAGCCAACTCTATTGCTGAGTGATGGTGACAAGGTGGCAAATCTCAGAAGGATGTCTGATAGCAGTGGAGCACATCCCAACTGTGATGAACCCGATTGCCATGACAGGACATGAGGGAGACATCACGAGAAGGAATCAAACTGTCACAGAAATAGAAAGCCCCCAGGATGCACAGGGATGCCTGCATTTTCTGTTTATACAGTGTGCTTGTACACTAGCCCTTATTTTATCTTCAGGGCTTTTATCTATGCTCTTTGTTAAAGCTCCAATTTAGTTATCATCAGCTAGTATTTCATAGCAACAGTCTGACAGGAAGGCTTGTTAATCAGACATCGTTTTGTAAACAAGGAAAGCATATGCTGTATACAGAATAAATGATAAGGAATTGTGAATTACAAGCCTATCTTGATACTGAGGTTTTCTTTGGTGACCTTACGAACCATGGCAGTGAGTTCTGAACGGATTACGAAGCAACCAGATTTCAGCAATAGCATCACGTTCCTATCGCTAAAAGTGAGGTTTCAAACAAGCACAGTTGTCAGGACACTACATTTAAATTGGGAACTCTTTATTCCAGCTTCGTATTTCCCTCCTCTCTTTTCCTCATTTAACCTCCTTTGTCATGCATTGCTGTCTGTGAATACAAGTGACTATGCAGTAATTTAAAAAATAACATAGTGAAGGAGTGTTTCTGAAACACTCAGTAATAAATTAATGGCAGTTGATGCACCAATGCAGATAGGTTTTCTAGAATATTCACATTATAATCAGAAATATATTACTTATGACATTTGTGCAATAAATGCACATTTTTAGATGAGGACAAAAATCTGTCTTTATAGCTCGCTCTTTCACAGTGTTTAAAAGGAACATAAGTGAAACAAACTCTTAGGAAATCAGGATGAGTCTGACCTAGGTCCAAACCCATAACAAATTTGGGAAGAACCTGTTCCTTTTGGCAGGGAGCCTCTACCAGGCAGCCAGTACTTCCTTTGTGTTTGTAAAACTCTATGTAAAAGCATATATGCCTTGGAAAGCTGCAGGAATTCAGTGATCGACTGCATTCTGCTTTGACAGTTGATATTGTAAAGAGAGCACTAACCTGATCTGGAGCCACGTGAGCATGGGTGTTGTGCCCCCACCAAACACCCAGACCGTGAAGAACACGATGAGCAGTGCTGTTGTGAACATCATTTGTTTCGGTTGGGATTCTGTGTCTTGAATCGCCAGTGCAAACGCTATTGCACCACGTAAACCTGAAACAAAGGACAAGAATGAAGAACTTAATGTGATGGAGAAACAGAACTTTGCTCCTTTCAGCCTGAACTAAATTCCAATGACATAGGAAATTTTCAGACCACTTCTAAAACGCTGAATTGTGCTCATTGAAAGGATGAGGCTTAATGCACTGTAAGCAACTTTGCAAAATACTCTCATATTCACATATTAATCACGTTTTTTTTTTTACATCCACTGAATTCTTTGTCTTGAATAATTGCAAATTGAATAGTAATCTGGACTTTATGCATGTTAAAAAAGAAATCTATTTCCTGTGCGGTGTTACTGACTTCAGTGGGACCACCCATAAAATCAGGTGCTAGTGAGAAAAAGGATTAGCATTAAAATCTGTACGAAAATTGGCTCCCCATTTCTTGCTTGAAAAAAACAGAAAGGTCTTTAAGTTTCTTTAAAATGTTTCAGTGTGCTAAGAACAGTCAGAAAAAGATATGACTTCAAAGCAATGAATAGTTTTTAAAAGATGATTATAAATATCTAAAAAGGGCATGCAGAGTATATAAAGAGTTTAGGTCTTAGAGTACTTGAGATATTATAATAGCTGTAAAATTATACACCTACAGAGGCTGAACAAACAAAAACTGCAAATGTGGTGAAAAGAGTTTAAAAAAAACCCCTGTAGGTAGTAATAAGCAAACTAAATAGGTCCTCACAGAATGACACATTTTTAAAACAGAGGGGAAAAAAGCCCTCAGGATGCATAATACAAATAATACTCTGTGGTTTACAATGCTTTCTATTTAAATTTACTTTATTGTTTTATGAAAAAAATCGACAAAGTAAGTGTAGAGAGCAAAGCCCTCACATGTATACGATATGGAATCCAAAAAAACACTTTGCAAGTATTGAGAGATTAGTTCTAATAATTAAACCTCTTGTAAGGAACTGATGGTATATGCAGAATCATTTAATCAGCTGCTAAATGCAGCTATTTTTGGAGTGGAACTCTAATAGTCTTTAAGATGACATAGATAGAATGTGAATTATTTGCTGTAGAAGATGGGCAGTTCTTCCAGAGAATAACACAAAGCCATTTCTGCAAGGCAGTCCCAGGCTGTGGTTCCAGTAGCTGAAAATGGCCAGTGGCAGCAAGACAGAAATATCCACTTGTATGGAAATGACAGTGCAACAAGTGGGTTTGCCCTTGGCTTTGCTTTTATGTAAAAGACACCTCTAAGGATGCACATTCTTTACTACTTTCCTATGGGGAAAAAATAAATCAGCTCATTTTAAACACGTATCAGAGGGGGCGAATGAACCACTACTGAAATGGTCTTTTTCCCAGAGGTTGTTGTGGCAATTTAGATGACCAGCCCAGATTAAATGCTTAAATTATTGGTAGCTATGTCTTGGCAAAATATATCACACATCTGCATCATAATGGTACATGCAATATGAAATTCAGAAAATATCTTTTGGTAAGAGAGAATACTGGAAAAAAAGTGTTAATTCATATGTTATTAAGACCCTCTTCTTCTTGAGCATGGGACTGTGTGTTTCTTCAGTTTGGGGAGTGCCTTCACTGCACTTTTGATTTATAAAAGGCTGTGCATAGTATATAAGAGCTAATTCAATTTTACTTTAGACATTTTCAGTTGAAATAAATAATTGAACAAAGCATTTGCTTCCAATTAAAGCAGTGGGAAGCAGATGAATATAACCTGAAATGTAAAAACTCAATCAGAAGCAAGGAACACTATCACATATATCAAAATACATTCCAGCCAACGACACAAATGAAGGAAGGGAATTTTAACAACCTCAGGAGATGGTGAGATACTGAAATAGGCTGAAGATAAGGAAGATTATATTTTGTGTCACACCTCAGGGAAAACCACAAAGAAAACACAACGGGCTGATTGGCTCCAAAGGACACTGGTACCTCAGCTCCACCTGGAGGGAGCGGTGTGGTGGAAGGAAAACCCTCTGATGAACCGTTAGCAGAGATTCTTTCCCCTCATGTTTCAGAGATGCTGCACGGACACCAGCTCCACCTCTGTGCTCTGACTCGCTGATCCCTTGGGCTCCTGCCAGATTTTTCTGCTAGCTGTGCCAGAATTAGGGATTCATCTTTAAGTTTCATGTGTCACAGCTTCCAAAGAAAGTCACCTGCGGGGTTAAGCTTCAGAGACCCACGGAATAGAAAAGGGGTGCCCTGTTGGGCTGTAATCCATCCTTGGCTCACACTCCACAAACACACATCACTCTGTACCCATCCCTGGTGAAGAGCTTTTTAGGGCAGCAGTGTTTGTGGGCAGCGTGGAGAGAATCTGCCAGGAAAGGAGGGTTTCTACAGGCAGATCTGATGGTTCTTGTTTCAGCCGTAGTTCTCTCTTGTTTTCTTCCTTGCTTTCTTTCCTCTTTAGGTGATTTCTTTCCATATCATCTTGGAAAAGTTCACTTTGACACTTCCCACCCCTCAGACATGAGTGTGCAGATGTAAATGCCTGTGCAACAGCTGCCTGAATACAGATTTTCTTCTTCATTTTAATTCTGCATTTGTGTTCCACCCTTTTAGACTCCACTGCTGCTGTAATGTCTTACGTTAACAGCAACCACCCCTGTAGCACTGTGTCCCACAAGCCTCTCTCCTGATTTATAAGCTGTAGAGAAGAGGAGAGCACAGTAAAGAGAGATGCTGGCAGAAGTGTGGAAGGTGCAGTACTGAATCTGTGAAAGAGTCTCCTTCTGATTACGTGGCAGCGATGGCCAAATATCAAACATAATATTGCCTTTAGTAAATCCATTTGTATCCATTTAGTTTCTTTCCCTTTTAATTTCATAACAGTTAAAGGCATCACAGCAGGGTCTGAACTGAAATAAGGCATTTTTCATGCATAGACCACTAGTGTATGGCAGTAGCTCCCTTACAATTCAAGACATTAAAATATTTCTTCTTCACATGAGCAGAGACTGCTGGCCTGCTCATTTCAGCCGATGTTTGGCTTAATTTGAGAAGCTCGGGCTTAATTACACAAGGACTAATTTAGTTTTTATTTACAATGGGATATTATCAGGAATTATGATTAAACACAGTTGTAAAAGTGATCCACCCTCCAAAGTGTGGTGTTAGAGGAGAGGCAGAAGCAGATGAACAATGTAATAAAGCAAAATGCCACATAAGTCACTTCCAAGCCTAAATTTTCCACATTTTCTCAAATGTCTTAATATTCCTCAAAAAGTAGAACTTACTGACATTGGTAGGACTCCTCTATACTGAAATGCTGATCAACAATGTACGTGCCTGATTTTACTTCCTTTTTTTTCAGACTTTGATATTCATGGTGATGATGGCAGTGAAGTTCAATAGAGAAAGCTGAAAATGTTTAGTGCATTCAGTAATGATGGAAAACAAATCACAAACTCATTGTTTTCTCCCTCTGAATGTATGAGGCTGTGGTGAGTGATGCCCACTTTTCCCAGTGAACAACTAGAACTTGATGCTGGACCAGAACATTGCTGGTGATCTTGCGTAGGCAATTAGCATCTTTCTCCAAATTCAAATACAAAGCCTTGCTTACTCCTACCAGAAAAGTGTGTCTCTTCTGACAGCCGTTGCCTTCCGTTTGCCACTCTAGACAGCATGATCAATTTATAGCAAATAAGAATGTCATTAGTAACTGTGCACAAATCTTAGTGCACATTAAAAAGTACAGTTGCACAGGAAATCCACATATGCCAAGTGTTGTGTGAGTGTGAAGCTGCTGGCTGTGTGACAGGTAGTGCAAACAGTTTGAAAACAGTTAAAAATTACTTTTCTGAGTATTTTAATGTTTACAGTTTAGAAGTTTTCAATATTACTATTCGCAGTTCTCAGCTGCCAGATCGTTCTTGAAAGCTAATGTGTGAGTTCTCACGTTTGGCAGGGCTACTTCTGACTCCTAGTTGTGTGGAGAAAGAAATTTGACTGGAGAAAACGAAGAGCGAAGCCTTGAAGAATGAGACATATTTTAGAAGGCTTAAATAATCAACTTCAGCTGATGAAAAATAAAAGAAAACTCAGAGCCCAGAGACTAGATAACTGACGATACGAAGCTGTTTGTCAGGCTGTTGTGCAGTTGGCCACCCGCTGGCTCCACCACAGACATCTCACAGAGCCAAAGGGCTGTAGGTGAGCGGGCGGGCTGACAGCCCTCAGACTGCCTCTGTGTCACCATCTCTCACTACAGTCTGGCTGGTATTAACTGACACCTTCAGTGACAGCTTTTAGCAGAAGGATTGAATGGATGTAGAAATGAACTACTGTGTTGCTCTCAAGAGAGATGGAATTACATAGGCACAGACGAGGCACCCTGATGTGAAGCGCTCCTGGTGAGGACGCTTGAAATGCAGCACATCATTGTATTTTACCTGTTATCTGGCTACACAGGTCAGTGTACACCAAGGCTGTCAAACAAAAACTTTTATCTATAAAAATTTGAAATAGGGTTTTGCATAAAAGCAAGAAAATGAAGAAAAAACTGCTGACTTTCTAGTTTTAGATAATTATTTCATAAATGGCATTGGGTGATCTGTGTTTCTGTCTTTTTCTTAGCAAATACTCTTAGCTTATAAGCGACTCTTTTCTAAGTAGCATCAGAAACCCAAGTAGAGGTATTTCTAGCTTGTGCAAGTCCAAAAATTCAGAATCCAGCTGAAATCTTAACAGATCAAGAAATGGTAAATGAATCAGAGTATAAAATTACTCTCTCTTCTGGATTTTTTAATTCTACATTGTTAACTAGAATTAAAAAATCAATAAAATCTGAATTTTGAAAATAAAATACTCAAATATCAGGCTGGAATACATATGAAAAGGTCTGTGGAATTAAGGTCTCCTAGACTCATGTTTTGAAACTGTTCCTGGGGCCAAGGCCCGTGTCTGCTTTGACTATCAGTACCAACACCTGCAAAGGTGGATATTTATTTACTGGTACGTAAGCAGACTCTCAGGTTTGCCACTGCTGCCTCCAAAATCACAAAATCAACACAACACAACACAAACCCATGGTTTTCCCAAATTATAATGGAAGTGTAGACAGATGGGGGACAATTGGTTGAAAGACCGGCATTCTAGGTGATAGGTTTTTGAAAAAGGTCCAGAGCACAGTGAACTTGATGAGGATACAGCTATTTCCTACATTAGCTTTTAAGAGACTATCTTGAATTTTAAGATCATTTTTGTGATAGATATGGCTTTTTCTACTGATAGATGACCATCTTTGTCAGTTGTCAAATGTAGACATGGAAAAATACCAAAATAGCACTTACCTGAAAACATCATCATGTGCTGAAAATTTCTGGGAATCTTTTGTTTTCGACCCAAATTCAAAAGGAAAGAAAGTGGATATATGTTGCAAGCTCTTGCTACAAAAACTGCCACCTGAAATGTAAGATGTTGAGGAAAACGGTGGAGGAACTACCGGCAAAACCACAGTTCACTATGACCCAATATTTCTCCAAAGTTGTTTTAAAAGCATAATTAAGATGAATATGATATTATTTCCCCCCTGTTTTACATGCCAGATCCTTTGGGTTCCAATTTCATTATAGAACTGTGCAGTGGTGAGATTATGTTCCCCACACACCCTGGGTTTATATTCATCGTTAGACATCCCACTTCACTCTGCTCTTACTCATCACATCTGTATTGCATGTGACTTCATCTTCAGTCCTTCAGTAAAATGCTTGCCATCAGCTGCAGAGATGGCATAATCTCTGTGAGTATCAACTTGCAAAGAATAAATGTGCTTTTGGACATGATTACTTTCTTATTTCCTGACAATTCATATTGTCTATATCCAGCACTCAGCTTTTTTTCCCTCCTCTTTCTTTGGAGATTTTATGAAAGGAGTTCTTTCTTATTCCTCTGGGGAATGATCACAAATGTTGCCTTAATTAAAAATATGAGGCTATTTCAGATTGAAAAAAAACCCATTCAGAGTTCCTTATACATGCTTTTAGCAGATTCCATCCTCTCCTGGACTTGTGACTCCCAGGGCTCAATGACGGCGCTCAGCCTGAGACCTGCTGGGGACTGTAGAACAGATGAAGTACCTGAGTGGCAATGGTTGTATCTGTCATTTCTGCTGGGCCATGAGCTGCTTAAAGCTCCTATGGACCTGGGAGAATCATAGAATCATAGAACCATAGAATCATAGAATCTTCCAGTTGGAAAAGACCTCTGAGATCATGAAGTCCAACCGCACCTATCCTCCGCTAAGCCATGTGACTCAAAGACTGCAGAGAGGATGGATTGGCAGCTCCACATGCCCTGTGCTCAGCTGGCCAGGGCTGTTGCAGCCTGTTGGCTCTTAGTGAGAGGCAATGATAGAGCCAGGTCCCTGCGGGTCCCCGTTTGCGGTGCTGAGTGGTGCTGTTGGGTTTCACTGTCTTCCCGTGCTCGGAGCGCAGGACACAGCACTGTGCATGCCTCGTGGTGGCCGTGGGGTGCAAAGGTGCAAAGGTGGTCCTCCCTGCCATCAAACCCACCCTACAGCCACTGTGATGCCATTTGGAAATGAGGTATGAAAATTACTGCATGTAAACAGTATGATCCAGCTTGTAACGCTAGCATCGAAAGCTCACCAAAAAGAGATAAGCAAAGGGCTGCTGCTCTGAGCCAAAAAAATCATTGTGTGAATTGGGAGTGTGGAAAGAATTGATACCACTCCACAAATAAGCAACAGATTTGCTGAGAAGCCACAGCATAATTAAAGACACAGACTTTTTCTGATTAGTCTCCTAGGCACAGGACGATGTAAATAATTCCATGTGCATTAGAGATACCAAACACGAAGAGGTAAAGATCCGAGCGATGCAGAACTGTTTGCTTTTTGAGGACTTGATACCATTTCAGCAGCTTTGGGGAAGTCCTGCTTATGGCATATCTCTGTCTGTGGCAATCTCAGTTTGTGGATCTGCACTGGCTCTGGGCAGGCAAAAAAATGTTGTGCGGCTGCCCCCAGGTGTGTCCCAGCACACGCCCTCTCTGAACCAGTGGCAGATGTTCCCCAGCCTGTCCCAAGCTGTTTGCCTCGTGGATGTGTGAACCAGCAACGGTCAACAGCGCACGTGTTTCTGTGCCAGCCAGTGAGGTACCCGTGATACAGATTATTGCCTTTGACTCCACAAAACATTGATTTCTGGTTTTAAAGGAACTGATTGGTTTACTCGTTGACGATTTTTTTTCACATGGAGCACACATTCTTTATATATATATATATAAAAAAATATATATATACTCACAGATACATCTTTAAAGCAAAGGATACAAATGCACCAAATATAAAAAGAGGATTGAAGATATGGTTTTGAAACGTGAACAGTGCGAGTCCCATGTAACAGAAGATGACATTCTCAGCCAAAAAATTCATAAACTCGAACAACTTAAATGAAAGAGAAAAAACATAATTATGACTCATGTCTGTAACCTCTGTTTATCACCAGGTGCCCTTGGAATACAGAACTTATTAGATGAAAGGAACATTCGTGCCTATTTCAAGGGTGGATTTTAAGACTATCTAATTTGCTTTACAGTATGAATGGTGTCTTTTAGCTTTAAAGATCATAGTTGCTTGCATGTTTTTCTCTGATTTGTATATGAAAGCTTGACACAGACAACTGATAAAATACTTAAGCAGCAAGTAAGTTACACAAGCTTCACTGCAAACTGTAAGGAAGCCGAGGGAGTTCAGCTTCGTTCATGTTTACACAGGTGAACAAGGGAAATGGCTCAGATCCTGATTACATGAGTGCCCGTGCAAAATACAGTTCTGGGCATGGGTATGCTGATGCCAACAGAGAAAAAAGATCCTAAATGGACTTCTAAGGACCTGTGTTTTTAAATTATGACATGATTTTTTTTTATTACCACAAATACTACCCTGTAGACAAAAACCTCTGTTGCACTCTATGGACATCAATATAAATTACTTATTTCAAACGAAGCTACTGAAGAACTCATTTAACTGTATTATCAAATAAGCCTAAAATACATTATTATGGTAGGAGTTCTCCTGTAGAAAACCAAGCAAAGCCAAAATATTCATTTGCCTTGAGGGGATGTTCTTGATCAAATTTGCAGCTGATTATATAAAAACTAATAAAATAAATTTTCATATTTATCCACATCTGGAAAAAATCAATCATTGCTGCCAAATAACTACAGAGGAGAGAAAAAGAGCTCTTTTCACTCACTTCTGAAGGCACTTTTGGGCTCAGCAGGCTGTGCTAGCAAATCCTGAAGAATTAGGGCTGATGTTTGTCGATCTGTCTATGACCAGCCATACATCACTACCCAGAAGGTTACTATGGAGATATTTTATTCATCCTCTATGGGCTTATGTATTTTTTTGTAATATGTTTGTGCTTCTAAAAATAAATATCCAATAACAGTCACTAAGATCTAGTAAACTAAAAAATGAGAGCTGTCAGAGTCATTATTTAGAACAAATTTTAGAGGCAAAATGGCATAAACCCCAGTGGTATATGGGGAGATATTTCAGACCCCATGGCAGCACCATCAATTATTCCAAGCACACATTCTGTATTCCCCTTATTGTGCTGCAATATTGAACAACATGAAAGCAAACACAAGAAATACTGCAAGTTGGCAGACTTAAATTATTTAAATTAAATTTAAATTACAGAAAACAGCTGACAAAAACCCTCAAGTATGGGATCTTGGAACTCATAGGAATTATTATGATAAATCTTTGCATTTCCATTTTAGAAGTAAAAAATATCCAAATTTTTTTGTAGGAATGTCATCTGACACATTTTTCTAACACTTTAAAAAATGTATCAGAAGTGTCATGACAGGATATTTTTACATATATATGTGTAAATCTCTTTATATAAAATCTTTTAAGGGAATGGTACTTCTATGAGGAGCCACAAGTGCATTCTTTAGCTGTGGGGGTAAGATAAAGGTGCTCCAGAGGTTTTAAAGCTAAATGGTATTTCACTCTCAATTTAAAAAATCCCATTCAAGACTAAAGGAGATGTACAGTAGATCTACTATTGACGCATTTTAGAAACACAGTTTCTGAAAGTGAAGTGTCTTTCTTGTTTTTCCCTTTGAAGGAGAACAGGCAGTGCCAGACCAATGCTTTTGATGTACACTCTTTTTCAGTAATGTTCAACAGTAAACTTAAGCTTTTACTCATCCGAGGTGTTTTCATGACTGCTTTTGAACTTCTACCCCTTGTCTCCCAGCAATGCATTCAAGATGCAGCATTTCCCTGTAACTTTGCTGCCTTTTCTGGCTATATGCATCTTGTTTTTCCCTACTGCAATGCAGCTTCAAACCTTCAGAATCATTTCAGTAAGGGATTCTTAAAAAGAAAAATCCTGAATCCTTGACTACGTCTTTCCAATCAACACGAACAATCCATCCTTCCTCTTCTCACTGGTCCAATGTTTCTTGTGCCACCAGCATAGGCTGCTTAATATTCTTAGCCTATATTTACAGTGTATTCAACAGTTTTTAGCCACAGTCTGACACCTGCAACATTATTACCTATTGCAGTTCTTGAATTGTGTTGCTGGACATCAACTGGTTTGCTTGAAAGAGCAGATCTAATCCCATTTTATTCCTCTGAAATTTGGTGCTGAACTGTGCTATTTCTTTCCCTTCTCTTATCACTTAGTATTTTGATCTTCCACTATCAGAGCACTGTCTCCTTCCTAAATGATTAAATCTGCGCTAGTTTCCTTCCTTCGCATAGCAAAAATCCAGGTGCCAGTTCAATAGCTAATTTAGAGTTGGCTCTTTCCCATTCCAGGCACAGCCATGCCACGGTCTGTTTGAAATACTCAGCTCCTTAGAACGGTAAAACTTGCTCTTTAGCTTCATTCAGAGCCTTCCATATTCCCCGTGGAGTTGGCTCTCTCTTCTCAGAAGTGTATCATTCCTATGACACATTTATTCAGCGCACTCTATTCAAATCTCTCACCCTGAGTTAACACAAACTTATTAAAACCCATCAGCTGCCTCAGAACCAGTCGTTGTCACAGAAGAGGTGATGTCTGGACGCCTTTTCCTGGAACACAGTGCTTGCAGATATCGCTTAAAGCTTCGCCGCTGTCACCCACACTTCACTTGTGTTCCTGTACTCAGCGTGGTGTTGTATTTAGTGTTTCTTCAACCTCTGTGCTGTTGAGTAACACAGAGCCCACGGGGATGCCCCATTAGGTACTTAACTGTCAGTGCTGGGCAGCACAGATCCCCTTGGAAAGACACGAGAGATCTGAAAATCACGTTCAGGAACAGCTTTCATAGAAGCATCTTCCCAAATTGCCTTGCCTTTCACTCACTATTTCTGCCACTATTTTAAAGATGAGATGTCAAGACCTTTTGATGAGAGCAGAAGATTAGGAGGAATAGGTTTCCATCTGGAATTCATAATTTCCTGGGACACCCTAGGAGCTGCAAGAAGAGTTGCACCGTACACATCAGCCTCTGAAAAACATCCTTTTTTTGTCTGAGTGGCCATAAGCCAAGTCCATGCTATGGCCTGTGTTCTGCTTAAATACCACTCAAAACCTTCACTTGTTTTCAATATGTGTACTCACAAGTGGGATTACTTGCATGGAAGAAAAAAAGTAGCAAAAAATTGGGATCCTATCCTAGATATTGAGTCCCTGAAAGTACTTTGTGTATAACCAAAGATTCCCTTCCTTTGCCTCCCACACAGACACCTAACCTCTTCCTACTCTAAATGACATTGGCATTAAAGTGTCATTAGTTTCCCCAAGGCTGCCAGAAAATTATACTACAGAACATTTTAATATAGACATAGGCATGAGATAATTTTTTCTGTTTAAAACTAAAAAAACTCCCTCATTTGTAATATGCTGCTTCTACCTCTCCATGAAGTCTTTAAATCTGCTTATAGCTTAAAGTAAGAGTTGTAATAAATCACCAGTGTCAGCACAATGGAGAGTAGAGCATTAATTACACAAACACCAGGCCAGAACCAACCTGGGTACCAGGTTTAGGTGTTTAAGCTCAGTGAGTTACTGAAACTGGTATTTACTTTGCTTTGGTTATTTTCTCTGTAAGAAGTGGTTATTAAAGAAGATTTATATTAAAAATGCCTGTTAAAATTGACATATTTATGTATTTAATAACACACCATTCACTAAACATGCTCAGGTGTTCTATCACTCTCAGCCATCATAAGTACTAAGATGTGCAAAAAATCAGTTTTAGGTTGGGACATTCTGAAAAGTGCCACCTGCAGTTCCGTTCTAACTGACAGAGGTAAGAAACATCCCAGGATATCTGCACCTTAAGCCTTCCTGTAAAGTAGTTTATCTTATGTTGATGTTTTATTTTAACTCCAGTGAAAAATTTCATATGATATAAAAACTGCATTGGTTTTATCTTTTGAGTGAGATAAGGAAAGTGACTTTTTTTCTTCTTCTTCCTTCCCTCCACCCCTACAGTTAAATTCAATCCAATTAGAGATATGAGCTATGCTAAAATGGGTTTTGCAACTTGATCCATTTTATAGAACTACTTAAATTTTCACTGGGTGTTGCAGAGATCATCTAGATAAGTAATTAGTGCACCTGGAAGATGAGGCAGTAAGTTCCAATTTCAGCTGCAGCAAAAATAGAATTCTTTAAAGGTGCACCAGAAGGAGAAAAGGAACATATTCTATGCCACAGTCCCCTTGTGGCTGGGGAGATGGAAAATGTCAGATTTCTCAAATCCTAATACGCTAAACAGCATTTTTCATCTCAAGGGAATGACGGTAGTACAAGGCTATTGGGTAATAGCTGAATTGCATCCACAATTTAGTGCCAGGAAAATTCAGTGATCTTTCCTCACTGATGGCAACACCACCTTCTTTCACTTGATTTACTACCTTCTGAAGGAATGTCTTGCACCTCGCAGGTTCCTGCAGGCGTTCTCTAGTGGCATTGATTTTGCTGGTAACGTGGAGGAATTCCACCTGCCTAGAGGCTGCTTCTTACACTGATATATTCTTGCATGACATCAAAAGAGAGAGAGTTTCAATAGTCCATCAGCAGTTAGGAAGGTAGGATGTAAAATGGATTACGCTTTTAAAGAGAGGTTTGAGGGTGATGGAGAGCTATTAAAATTCCAAGTAGTCAATTTAAGTGATGGTTATAAAATTTATTATATTTGAATAATGTTATTCAATTAGAACACAGCTATCAAAAGTGTTCCATGAAGTCAAGGATATTGATAAATCAATAGTTGATGAAAATTGCTTTTCCCAAAGTATTTTGAATTAAAATGTAGTAAGAATTCAGACTACCATAATTCTTCTGAGATTGTAGAAGCCTTTATAATAGCCCGATTGTTTTATTTAATCTTTCTCTTTTGATTAGAGGTTTCAGAATCAGAAAAGGAAGGTTTGAGTTTGAGCCTCTATAATGAATCTTGTTAGTGTAGTAGTATAATGGTTATTACTAGAATAACATGCTTAGATGAAAGAATTAGCAGGAGTAACTCATGATAGAATACAAAATTGTTTATGGTGCACGTTTTGATACCCAAGCAAATCTCACAGTGAACTGATAAACACACTGGCAGGGAGAGATTCTTACAAGATCTTTTATGTCCTGGGGCAAAATTCTGGCCTTCTTTGTCAGTAGGCTTTGCTACTGAATTCAATAAACTCCACCCCAACAGAGTCATGGAAGGCACACAGTTCCTCTGTTTCCCTGTAGAGCTGGAAGGTTTAAAAGCTTTGTAAGGCCTGAGGAAGAACTGGGAAAGTAAAAGGGAAAAGAAGTAAAGAAAACAGAGCACCAAGGGGGAGGAAAGGCCAGCAATATTTTGCTTTTACACTCTATGGATTATTCTTTCTAATATAAGCTACATCCCAACGAAGTGCAGGGTGGAAGAAGCTGGATAACCTACTGGCACAAGATAGACTTCCGACGAGCAACAGCAAAGAAGAAATGCTGGCCTCACACATCAAGGCAAATAATTTCTATTATTAAAAATGCCATTAGGCTTGGACGGTTTTGCTGAACAAAAGAAGTTCAAGCCAAAAATGTTGAAAATTAGACAGCTAAATCATAATCTTTTTCTTGTTCTAAACCGCTTGGAGCAGTGAAAATCAGAGGGAGGATGACTTAAAAAGTAAAACATTCAGAACTTCTGAAAAGATTTGACCTCAGGAGCTTGAAGCTTAGTTTGGTTTGTATTTACAATGAATCTGTCAACATAATTAATTATAGGATCCAAATTAACCCTCAGAAAGTAGTTTGTTACTTGATTTTATCAAATAATTAACAAGTAAGAAACTCTGTTCAAAATCTAAGATTCCACTTTTCTTATATGTGTAAGGCATGGAGAGCAGCAGAAACTTTGGTGTGCACTTGTGGTAGTGCAGCCAGAGTCAGAGCCTCATGAGATTTCATACGTTGCCTTCAAGAGATGTTGGAAAGTGAATTATTCTATCATTAGTCTTGCTAAGCTGCCTAGGAAAGGGGGTTTGTAAGAGAGGGAACCTTTTCAAATTACTGCCTCCCTTCTCTGCAGCACAACCACCTTTTGCTATTATACTTCAGGCATTAAGTTGAACTTAAAAATAACCCAAGAAGGATGCCTTAATGGAAGGTATGACCAAACCAGAGAGGACGATGCTGTTGCTCCTACAGCTTGTCATCCAAGTTATTATTTTGGTCACAAACTAGAAACAACTGTTTTCAAAGTGCGTATTTATCTTAAATTCCCAAACTGAGGTGTTGCAGGCACAAAGGAAGGAGGACTTGTCAGTACTCTGCTGCATCACAATAATGTGCTCAGGGGGTGCTGCAGTTAAAGCTCTCTGCATTTACTTTTGTCTCTCTTGAAGGTAGAAAATCCATTGGTTGTGTAATGGAAACACAGCTGTGCAGGCACTAAAAAAATGGGATGTTGGCAAGTGCTGTAGACTATTATAGTGCCTTATTTGCCTCTATTTATTTCCTTCTTGCAGTTTATTGTGCAAGAATGTTAGTGTTAGCTACATATTTCTAAGAAGATTTGACCAAGACTTTTGTGCCATTTTTTAGCTGATACAGAGTTTTGCAGATGATATCCCCAGAAAGAAAGCTGCAATGATCAGCACTCATGCAAGAATAGTGTAAAAGTTAAAAAGGAGAGATACATAAAACATATTCCAGATTGCAAGAGTGGATCTTTTTCAATAGCAGTTTGGTGCTGTTGGAAATGACACAACAGTCCAGACTCCTTAGGGCCTCCTGTTGCCCCAGGATTCTCTGGTCAGGACAAAAGCATTGCTATTTGCAGGGGGCAAAATATTAGTAAAGCTGCTGGTTCCCAAACCATGCAGACTTCTTTAGATGTTGTCAGTGCATGTTTGTGATGTGGTCTATAAAGATCACAAAGTAGCCTGTCTAACAATGCAAGAAATAGTGATCTTAATTTCTTTACCAAACACAACATCCCCACATAAATCAATTATGAATGCACTGACGCGTAGTCATGCAAGGGTAAGGCAACACAGGGTTAGAAAAGGAACATATTAATAATACAATCAACATTAAAAACTATGCAAATCAATGTGCTTAATAATTTAACTGCATTCCTTTTTAGCACTATAATGTACTATGCAAAGAAATACAAAACAGATGATGTTTTCTAGAGGTTCATTCCATAATTGGGGAATGTATTGATAAATCTTCTACTAAAATCACCTAAAACAATAATGTGAAGTCAGTGTTTCAGAAAAGGAAAATGTCAGAAAAATGTACTACCTTTAAGACACAACTGTATTTTAAGAAAGAATCAGAGAGCTTTTGCTTATATTATCATTGTATTTGGAAACTTCTTCACTTATAGCATGTCACATCTCATTAAAGTCAAAGGGCTTTGGTTCATAACATAATACCTATTAAGTCAATTTGCCTGTGTGTAAAATGAAGAAAGGCTTAAGTAAAGAACCCTACCTTTATATTTTATGTCACAAATTCTCAGATGAGAGTTATGCCTGACTACATTTTAGAGAATGTTGTAATTGTCAGCTTTTACAAAATGCCAACCTGAATGAGACATAATTTAAAGTAAAGGTAACCATAGATACTCTGTATGTGATGCGAAACTGCGCCCTGCGTTGTGTCAGCATCACAGGTCGATGATTCAAGAACCCGTTCATGGTCCAGGATTAGGCAGATTTAGGTCAGCTTTTTCTCCTTATGCATTCCACAGTCGCAGTGATGAGGAGGGTGGCAATAATTAGGAAGGGACTTGATTTAACAGCCTGCTTCCTTAGAGGAAACTCTCACAGAGGTGGGGTGCAAGGCTGGGTCTCTGCATGGATGCAGACATAGGGATAAGCACTGTCTGCTCATGGTAAGGAGAAACACTTCAGAGCTCACTCTTCCGACCTCTTGTGACAAGATCGAGCGAGACACAATAACAGGTGTGGGCAAAGTAAAATGTCATGATCTGCATAGTTACACGAGCAAGCTTTTTGGTTCTGCAGTAGCGTACACAGCCCCACACAGTCTGACTGCCCTGCTCAGGTGAAGCTGTACGAGAGCCTCTGGGCACCTTTCAAAGCAACTACAGCCACGTGTCTCAGCTTGAATTTCATTACGTATTTCTCCATATGTCAATGAGGTTTTGGCCTGTAGGATTTAATTCCAATTGGTGTATGTCAGCTAACTGCTGGCATCAGCTACTGTGCTGTAAAGAGTAAACTACAACCTTAACAATCAAAGAACTTTATTAATATTTAAAGAAAATGTTTAATGTTTAAACAGATTGTAAAAACTTTAATGAAGCCATTTGGAAACTAGTTTGCATATGACATTATGCCTGTTAGCCTACCAGAATCAAAAATGACATTTTTCAACAAGCCAAGCTTCTCTGTTGAAACACTTTCCCTACACTTCTGCGTTTCTTCAGGGTATGAACTGTATTTGAGCATGTGTATTTTCCAGTTCCTGTGTGTAAGCAAAATGAAGAAAAGTTGTTTTCCTTTGTTTTTCAAGACAAGATCTCTTTTTCATAGGTCCAAAATGCTATTTTTATTCACTGGGGGGTTGCGTGTCCTTACAAAATGCTGATGACAAGGGGTTGCATGCTTGATGGGAACTAAGGCCTAAGTAAATCTGCACATTCTCAGTTAAGGAATCAGTAAAGCAGGTATGCAAAAACAAAGGAAAAATGGAAATTAAAGAATGAAGAATGAATATTCTAAAGAGATTTCTGTACATGGATACCCAACGTTTTCAGTAGTATGGATAGGACAGCAGCTAATTTATCATTAAACCATAAACTATGCAGCTCGTTACCAATATGCCATAGTGATAAAGTCTTGTTATCAGTTTACTGGTAGCACTGTTTCCTAGCTGTTTACCATGCATCATGCAGTTCACAGCTAAAAGAGAGGAAGCAATTACAGCATTTCCACATAAATTTAAGGGCAGCCGCATGCAAAGAGACTGCAGATTAACATTCTTTTAGCGTGGTTAAGCAATCAGGACCATCAGCCAGATAATGAGAGATTTTGTTAAGAAATTGAGATTGAAAGACGTGGTAGCATAATTCCTTTTGCAGAAATCAAGGTTTTCTTGCGTTGTTATGGTTCTTCTTGTTAAAGCCATACAGCAAGCAGCTCTAGCTTTCTTCATAGCATTACACTATTCTACAGGGTTCCATAAGATCTTATGGTACATCTGGTCAAACAATGCCTCTGGCGCATTTCCAGTCTTCAGCTTTTTCTGCTAAACACAGAAAATGGCTTTGGAGAGAACTGGAATTCATTGTACACTTCCTGTTAATTGCAATCCATTTTAAAGGTAATAATTATTACGAGCACTACGCATGTGGTGCATATTTAATTAGAGATAAGAAGGCAACTTGTGAACAAGGGCAGCCTGTTTGAAACAGACCCAGTGGCTCTGGAGGGATGCGTTGAGTTAGCAAGCTGTGATGGTCCAGCCTGGGAATACCGGGCCGTGCACGGCTGTGACACAGCTGGGGCTCCTCGGTGCCTCAGGAGGGAAAACTGGGAGTCGTAAGGGAAAGGGCAGGACAAGAATGAGGGGTTGCTTCTCTTGGGATACATAGGCTAGAGCTGTAACGATAGCTAATATCTAGAGACATGTAGCTTTTGGACTTTAAGTGTCTAAAACTGTTATTACTGCTGTTTTCAATATAAATTAGGTGTCTCAAAGATAGCAGAAAATTCTACTCTTACTGCAAAACGCCAAGTGCAGCTCAAGCCGTTCTTCTTTTGCTTTAACTCTCTGCTTACACTCTTTTTATATCTGTATCATTTTCCTCTCCCAGAAACAAAAAGAACAGGGGCGTTTCTGTGTCCTTCCTGATTGGTTTGAGCAGCTGCAAAAGGAAGGTTTTGCTATAGGCCTTGTAGCCAAAAAAAAAAAAAATCTGGGTGAAAGAGAAGAAAACAAGGTTTTTCCCCGCTGTAACTCATTTCCAAAGGGTTTACTTTAAGCAAAACTGGCTAAAACAAGGGCAAAGTACACTAATACTATCCCAACAGAAATAAATATCTCCAGATGCTGTTTTATTTTCTTATTCTTATCATCAGAAGTAGCTGCTTCTTCAGACCTTTCTACCAACCACTTGAAGCTGGTGACCTGGACACTTTCCTGAGTAGCACTGCCTGAAGCCCTGGACTTTATTGCTTTTGTGTCTGACCTTGCAGCAGTTGGAAATTTAGGGGGTTTTGTTCAGCTGCAGAAAGGGAACTCTACAACAGAAGGAGGCAGTGCCCCTCAGAGCTAATTTTTATGCTCAGTTTCTACTTAAATGGAGGCTGAGTAAGGACCTCTTTTTTTACTTTTTGAAGAGTGCCAGGCGTGAGTGCCACGTGTAAGTTAAAAAGAACTTTCAGCTTAGCCTCAGACAGAGGATTAGCCACCAAAGGTGTTATCTTCTCTCAGCCAATGGTGCTATAAACCTCAGAAGATAATGAGAAAACATTCTGGTATGACACTTCCCTGCAGGCACTGTGGTTGTGGTGTGCTGGAAGGACAGATTCCTCCTGCACAGCACATCCAAATCTACCTGATTAGAATCAGGTACCGCTGGTAATCTTGCTTGAAAGATAACTTTCTTTTTCCCTAGTCTTGCTTTAAGCCAATCATTTATGTGGAAACACCTGACCTCTTGCAGTGCCTTAAAGGTCATTTTTTTGTAGGTAGGGTTCCTGAACAAATCACAACAACAGCTGCCAATTAGGCAGCTTGTTTCAAAAGGATGAGAATTATGTTTTGCGGTGGTTGCTGCTTTGCTAATTATCAAGGACATTTTGCTCTAAGTAGGGTTTTCCTCAGTCTAGAAATACTCTTGAATTTTTTAAAAGTCAAGAGGCTGGATTGTGAGAGCTGTTATACCCTGACATTTGTGTGGCTTTTTCTTCCTAGACTATAAACTAATTATCTATAAAAATCTGATGTCTGATAACAGAAAATCATAGGCTTTAACCAGAGATAAATTAATATAGGCTGTGTGATTTAGAAGTAAGAACAGCTCTGACTGTTAGGTCTCTTAAACACTCACGCAAACAGCAGGACCAAAGCCACAGGGCACACGTGTCCTGTATGACTGTGGAAGGTTTAAGATAAGGGCACTAAAATCATTTCACTTTGTGCCATTGCTCCCTATGATTTAGAGGGCTGCTTCTCCCAAATACAGAATGGGTGCTCGAGAGGGACTCCTCACAAGCCACAGGTTGAGGCAGTTTTGGCAGCAGCAGCAGTAGGTAACCGTTCCTCTTCTCTCACTGAAAGATAAAAACAGTAGCTGCAGTTCCTGGCATGATCTTTTAACAACAAACTCAGGAGGAAGGATTCTGCTACTGGTGCAGAATTTGCAGCGCATTATTTCTTTTCTTACGAAAAGATAGCTGGCAGAAGAATCCTAAAAGATAGTCATTGTACCATGTCCCTAAAGAAAGGAGATCTGTTTTTTCAATTTTGAGTGCATGTCTGCTTGGAACTGGTTTACAAGATACTTAGGCCAGTAGAAAGGCAATAGAAGGACTAGATCACAGTGATGTGGCTTCCTTTGGATATAGTAAGACAAAGACTGCCTTCAGCCATCTCTTTGCCTTTAGTCCTACAATACCTTTTTTACTGCACAGTGTCTGATACTATTCAGGTACTGCTCCTTTGATTAATTCATTATTTCCCCCCTCTTTCAGTAGATTTGGACATCTTCATTGCTATACTTTACTTTTTAAGTTATAACTTTCCTATTACGTTTTGATTTTCTTCACAAGTGAGTCTATAAATATGTCTGGGACAGTATCAAGTCTAAGGTCTATATTGATGACAGATCAGAGTTGAGAGACTATAATGATTCAATCTACAGTTTTTGAGGAAGTAAAAAAATGTTTTATGACTGTTTCATCAGCCAGTTTTAATTAATATGTTTAATTAGCACTAAATTAATATGCTTATAAACACAACATTTTTACACCAAATTGTCATTGGAATGCAGCTCAATTTATGATCCAGCAATCAGCATATTGAGCCTTAGCCTGTTTCCTTGTTGTAAAATGTATAGCAATATAATAAAGAAGCTAAGCAAGTTTTGAAAACTTGATATATTTTCAAGGTATTTTCAGGACATACCAGCTGCTCCTCTGCAAAGTGATGACTTTTAATAATCAGAGATAATTACGTCTGCTTTATAGTGTGGAGAATAAAATTTGAAGCAATCGGTACTATGTCCATCAGCGAGCAAAGCCCGAAGACCTGTCTGAACTTTGAGTCCTGCAGTGCTGAGTTAATTTGCTCCAGCAGTCCTGGTAGGACTGCCTGCCTTGGGAAAGTCACTCAGAAGTTACGCAGCACTGATTTCCCTTCTTTTACCTCTACCCCATTGCCAATCTCATGTAAAAACTCGGAGCTGAATGGACCCTGAAATCTTAGCGCGGAATCTTGCGCACAGTGCACGCCCCGCGAGTAATCACGAGCCAGAAGGCTTTGTCTACAGGGCAGGTGCTCCCTAATGGGTTTGCTATCAGGATCAGCAAAAAATGTGAGTAACTGTTTAACCTGCAATATGGGTAGAGAGCCTGCCACACCTGATTTGAGAAAGCAGCCTGCACAAGCCTGTCACACACAGCTCTTTCAGAGGTGCTACGTAAACAAGAGTTGGAGCGGTGGAATGAATGGAGACAGGCGGGGCAATACGTGACCCCCCCTTGCTGGCTGGACGTGCTTTCCTGTCCCTTCCAGTATTACCCTGGCTCTGCTTCCACAAGAGATGCCGTTTAGAGGTCTCTTTCCAGAACTTGTAAGTTGCTGGCAATGTATTTCGCCCGAGGGCGGAACGCTCCGCGCCTCGCCGGCCGCACCAAGGAGGAGAATTGCCCTGCTCCCTGGGGCTAAAGGAACATAACCACACAACAATAAGCTTCTCTAAATGCTCCACCACTAGGAAACTGTGCTGGTCTTAGCTTGGCATTTCAGTGAAACTTACAGAGGGCAGAGAGAAAAAAAGCAGCACGGAATGTCTTCTCTTCCTGTAGAAATATCAGTATTTTCCATGCGCCCCTTACTAGCTCTGATCTGTAGGAATTTTCAGTCCATCCGTTTTCAACAAGCCAGTAATTTCTATTTATTTAGCAACACCTTGCCCAGCCACTGGCTGACTCGCAGCTGAGCAGATCAACCCAAGCCAACTGTACATCTGAAGAACCTGATGCAAAATCTGAACCCTAATGTCCCACGATTTAGGAGCAACCATTGTTTGCCTGCAGCATAGCACGAGGTTGTACTAAGAGCTGTAAAGAATTCTAGACAAAGTTGCTTAGGATCCAATAGCTCTCAATCAGGTCCTAGCAGTGTAATCTTCTTCTTCACTAAAGCATATTGGATAAATTAAACTTTAAATGTATGGAACTCAGGAACATTCTGTCTGACCTAACCTTGTTGCCATGGATGGCAGTGTCAATGTTAAAATCACTACGACCATAGTCAGGTCAATGATGATAACTTAAAAACACTGCCATAAAATGCCATTTGGGCTAAAAACAAACAGTAATAACACACAGAGAGAATGTTTATAAATACTTAGTGAGAATTGGGATGATTGGACTGAATGGAAATTCTCTAAACTGCATTTTCACTAAATCTTTGTTATCCTCTCTTATGACTGTGTTAAAATAATCCATTGTTTGATACAAGATTTGCCTTACTTTACACTTTCAGAATCTGTTTGTTTCAGATACTTGAAATCTAATACTTCTCTTTCATGGAATATTAAATGGTGACTGACAGGGTAATAAAGGATACGTGGAGACTAATAATTACATGGCATCTCTTAACAGGCATTCTTAATAGAGATTCATAAATTCTCATTTAAGAACTGTAGATAAGTTTCCATTTTATATGAATACCTGAAGAAAATAATACCGGTCTTTTTTTTTTCTTACGTATTCTTTTTGACCAAATGATGAGGTATTATGAGAAATGCAGAACTCTGCACCATAGCAAGAAACACCACCTCCATCACTATGCACTGAATTTAACATCAAGCTATGAAATTTGAACAACCAGTAAAAAATGTAAAGAAAATTATGCAAAGCAGTAGAAAGAAAGCATTTGTTTAAAAACAACTAACAATTTCACAATCTGATTTCCAGTTTTAAATCTGATTTCCATGTTTTTTGTTAGCTTTAGCTTCTGCCTTAACTGTTTTGTCAGCGTGCATTACAGTTCACCAGTCCTTATTGAAAGATCTGTCAAATCGCAACAAAAGAGAGAGACTGCCTTGGAATCATTCTACAAATGAACTGAAGCACCCTTGATTTTGGTCAGTAATGAGCAATAAAAATGACTTAGATTGGGAGCGAAGCCATCTGCCTGAGCAACAATATTCATTTAAAATGCACTGAAGTCATATATGAGAACGGCAAATGATGAGAATGCCAAGTGTGTGGCTTAGTACATTTGCTTGAAAAGAATTCTTCAGGGGAAAGAAGGAAAGAGGCAATGCAGGTCTTGCTGAAACAGCTGCATATGAAAGGGTAATCTTTGGATTAGAAAATAAATTAGGAGAATTCAAAGGAATTTAACAACAATTTCTGAACCATATCATAAGGGAGGCTGAAGATTAAGAGCTTATAGGGGAAGAGACAAACAGAATAGAAGGGGTGCATAAAACTCATAGCTCTGTAGAGAAACACATAATCCCTTTTCTAGCATTCAGTTCATCTTCACCGATTTGTTTTGCACTGCTGAAAGGGAGGCAATGAAAGAGTAAAGATGAGCAAAACTGGTATGCATTTAGACTAAAAGTTAGGTATTTCTGTAGTTGAAAATCTTCACATGTAATTAAAAACTCCATGGCTTGCCTTTCTCTCTTTCTCTCTGTGAGGCCATGAATCATTAAATCATGCAGATGAACCCCTGAAAAGCCTGGTATTCAGGTTGTGACAGTTACATGCAAGGGTAGAAATGGCACATCTGGTTCAGCATTTCTGCAAAATAGAAACAATTGCATGGTAGATATAAATTTTATTCCCTTATGATACAATTATTAAAGAAAGGTTCTCTTTTCTGCTGGAATACTTTTTGAAAGTATCAGCCTCTGCTGGCGTGAAGAAATGCAATTGAGAAGACTTCTCCTGTTCAATAGCTAACACTGTATTCTAGAAGTAGTGACCAGAAAGATTTTTGTAATTGAAAATCTGAGAGAGTCTGACAGTTGAACTGATACTGTGCCCAGTGTTTTTTCTATCAAACTGTTTTTGATGGAAAATTGGATTTTTTATTAAATTGAGATGTGCAAGAAGAAGCAATGAAATTTTTTACATAAAATTTTCAATGCTTGAAACAGAGGAATTGATGTAAAAGGTACCAGATTGCACCATGAAAATTATAGTCTTGGATCCTGTGTTTCTATTTTGTTCTAGGAGGTAGATTTTCTGCAACCTGGGGTTCTTGGGACATATGAGTCAGCATTAAAAGGGAAGAAATGTGCATTTAAATGACTTCTCACAGGATCTAGATAGAGGCAAGGTAGTCTAAAATTACTTCTTGTGCTGAAAAGAGTTTTGAACGTCGCAGTGCCATATATCTAGGACTGAGAACAGCTCCAAGTTTAAAAAATAATTACAGTTGCACTAGTCACCTGCTCAAACAAACATCAGACGACCAAATTTCTCTTATCTCTAAAGTCTAAACAACACAATGGAATAAAAAAATCACTGTCTTTCTAATTATGTCGGATTTTTAATGAGGTGGAAATGAAACAACGTCATTACTCAAGTCTGTGGGCCAGACTGCAATTTACACACTCCCTTTGCAAAAACCCTCACGGATCCAATCTCCCAGACCACTTGTCTCTTGTTTATCAGAGCTCCTTGATGTCCTTCCCCTAAGGAAGACATGAGCCTCTTCGCTTGCATTAACGAAATCCCACCCAGCTGTATTCCAGTACCTCTGTCTATTCCTTACAGCAGCTGAAGACAAACAGTCACTTATTTCTATGCTCTACCTGTTTAGTTCTCATTTTGGAATCTGGTGATAGATTGTTGTAGGTGTAATGGGCTTGTGTGACTCCACAGAAAAGGACTGCAACAATACCTGAAATTCAAAGGGAAAACAGAGTTAGCTTATTCCATTTTCTTACTTAGGTTTGTCAAAGAGCTGCATAAAAAAGCTAATTAGACTGTTTACAGCATTTTATAACAGAAGAACTTTAAGATATATTTCATAATATTTTAAGATATATTTAATTTGGTTTAGTAGGGAGACAGGCATGGTTGGAGTCTCTTCCAACCTTATGATTCTATGATTCTATAAGCACATCTTTCAAACAAACTAGGTTTTTTTTCTTTAGTAAAAAGCAGGAAGGTCTTGAATCTTCTCCCTGCTCCATTACACACTCATAATGTTTCCACTGTTCTGTGTTTGGCCCCAAACAGTAGAAAATTAGTTTGAATCAATACATGGTAACATCTGAGTATAATCTGACTGAGATTTAGGCAAGACTAACATAACACAAAGGACTTCAGACTATTTGAAATTTTTAGCTGAGACCAAGTAGGAAAGGCTAAAATAATTTAATTACATTTAAATAGCTGGAGAGCGCTTGGTCCTGAATGACTTCAGCAGGGGAAGGTAATGCCAGGCTGTGCCTGACTGCCAGCCTTGTCATGAGCAGTGTGTAACAAGGTGGACAACAACAACACATTGCTTAAAAATGCTGCTCTGGCAGGTGCAAAGTGGCTGCAGCTGTGTAGCAACAATTGCTTCCTCCCAGCTTGTGGAAAGCCTTGAGGAGCAGGGCAGCAGGTCTGTCAGGAATAATAGTAATAATGATAAAGATAATAGAATCATAGAATGATTTGGGCTGGAAGGGACCTTAGACATCATCCAGTTCCAACTTCCCTTCTGCTGGATCAGGGTGCTCAATAAATTTGTATTATAATGATATTTCTTATTTTTTAATATGTCCTGCCTGGCCCTGGTCCTAGCTTACTGTAGCCATTAAGTAACATAACTGTAATGCAGTATTACAATTAAAATAACTGATAAGATTGTAACTGCAGTTTCCTGTCAGCGCTGGATACAGATAGGGCAGAATGAACCCACACAGGGAGGCAAGGGAACACCATGAATGAGGGTCCACCAGTAACCATGTGTAAATGCCCATTGAGGAAGAAGACAGCTCTGTACTTTTCTTAAACTTGTGGCATGCCTACATAGATAATTATTTATGTAACAGCTCGGGGCTTGTTCATGTCCATTCCAATCATTGTTCCCCTGAAAACCTCCACACACGTTTCCTGCACACAAGTTCTGCTCAGGTTCTAGATGCACCACGTGAGCAACAACAGGTTTTGCCCAAAGCCTGCAGCGCGCTCCCCGCACACCTCTCATCTCCGGGGCTCACGCACAGGCGCTTTTACACCACCCACCCCACAGCGCGTCGGTTCCTGTGCCTTTCAGCCCTTCCACTCACTGCCTCCTGCCTCAGAGCTACAATGTGCCCTAATTAGCATTTTAGTTCTGCTTCCTCATGGGCTGCTCTGAAAATTGTTGGGTAATTTTTAGCTCATAGGCTGCTGACATTTACTGAAATAACACTGATGAATCCAAGGAAGAAGACTGAGGCAACAAAAGAAGCAAAAAGATACCTGTCTAGGTTTAAGTAAGATCCATCCTTGCAATGTGACTGTGCAGCAGCTTTCTTGGGCTTTATTGGGTTAAAATAGCATGAACTGAAAATTATAAACCAGCTCTACTGGAAGAAAAGAGCATGAAGTAGAATTATTTAAATAATCCCAGCCTGTGCCTTCAGTCCTGGATTCAAAACTGGATAAGGCTTCCTCCAGCTTCTCCAGGATGGTGCCTCCTCAATTCACAGAGGCCAGCAGGAAGAGGCTTAGGAAGGGGGCAGCATCTTCAGTGATGGAGGCCTTATCACAGCAAACCCAATACTGTTGTCCTGCTCTGGGCCCCTCAGTTTAAGAGAGATGTTGAGATGCTGGAGAGTGTCCAGGGGAGAGCAATGAAGATGGGGAAGGGGCTGGAGCACAAGCCCTGTGAAGAGCGACTGAGGGAGCTGTGGTTGTTTAGCCTGGAGAAGAGGAGGCTCAGGGGAGACCTTATTGCTCTCTATAACTGCCTAAAAGGAGGCTGTAGTCAGGCAGGGGTTGGTCTCTTCTCTCAGGTGACCGGTGACAGAACAAGAGGACATGGTCTCAAGCTTCATCAGGGGAGGTTTATGCTTGATCTTAGGAAAAAATTCTTCACTGAAAGGGTGATTGGCCAATGGAATGCACTGCCCAGGGAGGTGGTGGAGTCATCGTCCCTGGAGGTGTTTAAAAACAGATTGGATGAGGCGCTTAGTGCCATGGTTTAAATGATGAGTGGGTGTTGGTGTTGGTCATAGGTTGGAGTAGGTGATCTCAGAGGTCTTTTTCCAACCTTGTGATACTGTGATATAAAACCATCTGCTTCTTCAAAAGGATGAATAGAATCAGGCCAGGCCTCACAGTCCAGGAAGAAATGGGCGGTAAGGTACTGGCCAAGGGTCAGGTGAAAGTGCTGGTGCCTCAGTAGGTTCTTTAACAGGCTTATCCAGACCTCTCAGTGTTTGAATTTAGCAGCAAGAGCAGGTAAGTGAAATATCCTCCTCCCCTGGAGCACAGGAGAGATACAGAAATGTGGCAAAGTGAAAATGCAGACAATGGTGAAACAGTTCCATCTGGGGCAGTGAGTGTGTGAACAGCCCGTCGCCACGGGCCGAGGGGAGGAATTGTCACCTTACCGTGTCTTTCTCAAGATTCTGACTCTCTTTCCATTGCTAACTGAAAATGTTGTCCAATAAAATCCAAGCACCTTTCCTTGTAAGTCCTTCATTTCTGGGAAGAACTGTGGCCTGGCATTAATATGTCTTTGATGGAAGAAAAAAGCATGGAGTAAGCAATTCGGAGACGAATCTGGCACAAGGGATATCACTGCCATCAGAAAGAAAATGAGAAAGCAAATCTTTTCCCCACAAATCACTACAGATGTTTTCTTTGCTTCTGGGTTCACTTTATATTGTAAATTTACCTGTACTGCCTCTACAGAACACAATCTCTGCAGCCGAGAGAAATTCCGTTGAGCTTTAACTGCTCTGTCTTTGGTTTTTAATATTTATTTTTCAATGTCTGTTTTGATATTTTTTTACCCTAACTACACTAAGAATTTTCCTTGATGTAAATAATGTGGGGAGTAGTGAAATTGTCACTGCTGGAATGTGTTACAGTGGTTCATGTTTTTTGAGGTCTAATTGTCCTCTTAACTGTGTCTTTTTCTCTGTAACTCTATTTGATTGGGCAGAACCGATCTGGACACTTTAAAAATTCCCAGGGCATTAATAACATGCGATGGGATGCTCAAACGATGACATTTCAGTTAAAAACATAGCCATTAGTAACGTTGCTAAGTGTCACCAGCCCCAGGGTCAGTGACAGAAATGGAGATAAGAGTTTCTGATTCACTTTCCTCTACGTGAATCATCATCATGCCAAGTCTTGCTTTTTTAAAATTGACTATTACATTCAACTATGATTATAAAATGCTTTTTGACTGCTAAGAAACTGTTAATTATGGACAGCGAGAGAACTGAGAGTTACATGAGGAATAAAACGGCCTAAATCTGATTTTACAACTGGAATAAATGATCTGAACCACGCAATTATACAAGTATAGAAACCAGATACCCTGTTTCTAGGGAAGATCATGGGAATGCAGTGGAATATTTCAATTGCTACAATTGAAGGCTTAATATGTACCAGCCCTGCCTCTTGCAATGAATGCTTCATTAAAAGGCTTGGAGAAAATTGTTTGTAATGCATTTCCATAAAAATGATTACTTAAGAGTAATGATCAATTACATGTTAATGAAACTACAAAAAAAAAGAGAAGTATTTAAAGAGGCAAACACAGAACACTTTAATTTGAAGGAAAAAGCAACCTGGATTTCTTTGTAAGACTATTAAAGCTGAATTTTGAAGTTGGCTGGGGAGCAAAATACTGTATGAACTGTGCATGGCACGTAAATCGGGTTGTTAAATTTTTGCAGTTTTCTTTCACAGAGAAACAGCCAAGACCAAATATACCAATACTGGAATTGTAAACAGAAAGTATTTATTAGGTGCAGGGTGGCAGCAACAGTGAGATGCTCCTTTTACCAGGCCTTAGTGCTCAGTGTCTTAATTTTGAGGTGCTGGAGATTGAGCTCAGTTTTGAGTGTCAATGCATTGTTTCATTTTTAAATAGCAAATTAGGCAATTACGAATGCTAATCTAAAGTAAACAGGGAGAATTTTGAGTTGAAACAGATGATCAATTGTTAAGTGTCACGCAGCTGCTTAGGTCTACAAATAAAGTTACTGAAAATTTTCACTTAATATATAAAATGAGAAACCTCACAGTAAAATGCTAATAGCCACTAGTAAAGTTTCAGGTGCAGCTCAGCCTCTTTGAAGAGGTTTTATTACAAATAAAAGCCTAGTTTTATTTGATGTTTTCTGTCCCTGTATAACAGAGAGACAGTGATAGCTTGTTAGCTGCTCACACAGTTAGAGAACCTATTCTTACGTTAGTTTTGCCAAATTCTTGTAGTTGAAATTGTTGCAAGGACAAAAGGCAGTAATATCAACAGATAATATAGGATAAAGGAGTAACACTTTTTTTTAAAATCCCACAGCACAACAAGCAACAGGAACTGGTGTTTCATCGAAAGGCAGTGAAATATGAGGAAAAGAGAACAGTGAGGACTGGGTAACAGAGAGATTATTTAACTCAGATAGCATAACACTTACTTTGGAGTCATATTTATATCGGAATAGCTCCACAGCACCTACTGGGCACATCCAGTGCAGACTGAATGTGTGACTGGCGCTGTCTTCTGCCTCAAATTGTTGCAGTAATAAGCCTATAAAACCAGTAGCAACAATGTCCCTATTCAGTCTGTTTTCACTGGGGGCATGAAGTGTGACTAATCATTTTTTTGATACTGAAGCAAAAATTCAAGGCTTCTTTCACCAGACCTGCAACAGTGCAGAACCAAAGCTGGTGCTTTGTTCATGAAGCTTTCATCTCTGGAGCTGTCTGAGGTTGATTTTGTGTTGAAGTGACAGAAAGCAACAAAAGGCAGAGCTGAGGGAATTTTTTTAGGCCCTCATCTAAAGAACGATCATTGGTGTTGCACCTGGCTGCTTTAAGTGAGACCTGATCTTCAGTGTTGTACTTTTGTAACCCCAAATGAATTGCTGCATTCGATTTGCTCCTGCAGTGAGACACAGCAGATTTTATCCCCGACACGCGAAGAGTGCTTACCCTGTTTATCCTGAACCTGTTCACACGCACTGAGACTCCAGTGTCCTCATGTTATGTAACTGATCATCAGCCTCAGACTGATGCCATGCTAGAGTATGGACTTTTATCTAAAAACAAACACCTTTCCCTTCTTCCCTTACTGTCTTAAAAGGCTATGCCCTAAGTGAGCAGAGTCAAGCAATGACTCAGGTGTGTGCATAGTCTGATCCAGTGATGGTCTTGAAAGGGGAACAGGGTAACTGAAACAGCACAGAGTATTGGATCAGCTTATATGTCAGTGAAGTGTGTCCAAAGTTCTCTAAAGTACTGGATCCACCTGGCATTCCCCATTTTAGAATTCCATATAGGTCATCCAAAGCATTTCTGCAGTTGTACAGGCAAGTAATGAGTTAATTTGTGGCAAACTCGCCCAGTTCTCATCTCTCTCTGCACAGCAGTGCAAATGCTATCTCCTTCTTATCTGTGAAGAGTCTTCTTTCCAAATGAGACTCGAATTTTATCCTTTCCTCTTAGGAGTGGCAGAACTACAGCTTAAGAGAGTTGAGGTCTGTTTCCTTTTGACCCAGAAGCTGAGCTGACCCTTCTCTCTCGTTACTGGGAGGAGTCCGTGCACCGCTCTGTATGATACAGGACTTATGGGTAAAGGAAAGCACAAAATTGAGAAATGAAAGGCCACAGTAACTTCCTTTTATAGAATAATGTCAGGGCAGTGAACTAAAGCTGATCGGGTATCAACCTGCACTGTGCTCTCAGCGCTGAAAACTGCAGGCAGAAGTGTTTAGATAGATGCCTTCTGAGAGTGATACAAGGACAGAACTGGTCAGAGTATTTTAAAAAACCCAGTGAGGGAGATGATGGATCCAAGACAGATTACAGGAAAAAGGTAGGAAGAGTGAACAGCCACAGGAATCAATGCACTCTGTCACCACTACTAAAGGAAATGAGAGCTGGTGACATTTGTTCTTGCTATGCCCTAAATAGAACGGCAGCACAAAACTGCCCCAACGAGAGAGCAGGTCTTTGGATTTGTGCTGGGTACATCAGTCATAACAAGCTCCTTATTTAGTTGTGGAGGAAAAGCTTTCTCTCTAAGTAGGCTGTGCTCTCCTGAGAGCCCCTGAAGAAGAAGGCAGGTGTCAGACATACATGAAATGTTCAGATAAGAATAGCTGTGGGCGAGAAAGCAGCGGTAATACATTAACACAAGCTATTTCTTCTGTGATGATCAGAAAACAATTCAGTTTGAGCTGGGCTTTGAAAAACAGTAAAAGAACAAAGATGATTCCTCCAACATTTTTCCCCTCAAGATCTATTGTCTTTCTTAGCTCCACAGCACAGGTGTTTGGTGTGTAAAAATCAGAGGCTGTTGGCTGTAATTGTGATGCTTTTACACTGATAATGCTTTATGACTTTGAAGTATGCATTAATTGAATACAAAGCCACAAGTAAATTCACAGACATATATTTGAGTGCAGGTATAATAACCTCTTTTTATTTAAACATCTACTTAGCTCAAACAGCTGTAGATAGAGAGGGTCTGAGGTGAACATTAAATATCCGTGTACATCATGGAATCTTTTGTAGACTGCTGACTGAGTGATCAGTTAAAATGTAGCAAAATTTGTTAATTATAAATCAAGCCAACAAGCAATTAATAAATGTAAGATGTATTTTCCTCGTTTATTTTGACAAGTGTTTAATTTATTTATGATTTTTTTTTAGCCTCCTAGTAAATATTCTGTAATGAAGTTGAAAATTAAAGCAACTGTATTAACACTGACCTAACTATCATATTCTGTTATTACAACTTTACTCAGCAGTCAGGAATGATATACTTCGAGGCAAATCAGAAAGTGCACAAATTAGATTCTACTGTATAAGAATCAATTTGTCATGCTGTCACAGCTTGATGATATAGCTATGAGATTAATAGCTGCAACATTAATTTATAATTTACAGCCATCAGTATAACAATAATTGTGTAGTCACCCCAGATTTTAATTTTGATTTGCTGGTTTGATCACATCCATTTTTCAGCCAGGGTCAGGCCCATACATTGTGTGTTATAGATCATGGGACATCTTGAGGTAGAGGAATGAAATATTTAATAAAATGCTGACCCATACTACTCCCCATTCACATTTTATTTAAGAAACCTGCAAGCTAAACAAATGAGATCTACAACCTACTGCACCAACACAAAAAAGTATATGGCCTGTTAATTATAAATTATGACATACTTCAATGTTTGATATCAAAAGGCTCATGGTAATTGAAGAACTAGTGTGGAAAGCATTATAAGTACAAAATTATTTTGCAATTACATTATTTAATAGCTACAGGGAAATAATGATGTCTACGTTAATCCTTTGAAGTTCGTTTAGAAGGAATGAACAGTAGAAAGACAATATCCAAGGAAAATGAAGATGAAAATAGTCATAAATGTAAAATGGATCGAGTTAATTTCTGAAGCAAGCCTATTGAAGTCAGAGGCTTCCAAGTAGGAATTTAATTCATTGAGTGGAGTGGTCCAGCAGGGTCACTGCGTGGTTGTGATGCTCTCTTAATTCTATTGGTTCCTTTTGAGAACAGACACACTTGACTGTAAAACCAGATGCCGAATGCATCATGTAAGACAAAGGGCAAAGCGAGTAAGCTGGAAAAGACTGGAAATTAATAGCGTGTGACTTACGAGCTGAGTGTGTCCTGAAGGCTGACCAGCTTTCCCCCAGGCTCCCCAAGCCTTCCACAGCAGGTGCCTCCCGTGTCACGCGCCCGGGTGGGAGAGTGCACGCGGGAGCCACGTTTGACACAGATTTCCTTAGTGTATGTGAAATCAGAGCCACCTCTGAAATCCATACCTCCAACAGGACCTAAGAGAGCTGGAAACTTCTTAGCCAGTACAATAATTCTCCCGTTGAACTGAAAGTTTAAAATCATATTTTGAAAGGAGGGGAGTTGGAGCTATTTCAGATTCATTGAGAAAATGGAAGCAACATCAAAACTGGTTAAACCAGACAACTAAAAATATCCACTCTAGAGTGTAATGTTAGCACAGTACTAATAAAGTCAATGCATTTACAAAACACACCTTTGAACTTCTGAAGCTACAAGAAAGGCTCCAGGAGTTTTTCCCAGCGTACCAATTTCTGAAAAAAAGCCTTTCACGGAAAGTAAATGCAAACGACTCAACTGATAACACCTTCAAGATTAAACCTTGCCTCCTTATAATAGTGTAATTAAATAATTTCTACCTGCAACTTGGAACACACCCCCCAAAAAAAGGCAAGTGACAGACCTAAAAGGGCTTGCTGTGTTTTCTTTAGAGTTTGTGTGTTGGCAGAGCAGTTCTATTTGGTGTGCCTGTAACAATACCTTTGCTTATAAGAAATTGTTAAGCTTCCCAGGTTTCCTGTTTCTCCCCTTTAACTGGAACTTTACAGGGGCTCCACTCTCTTTCTCTGGCTCTCCCTCTGTCCGTTTAAAATTCCTTACCATAGCTATCATAAAAACCATCTGCGGTGATCAATAATTGTCTCTTATTTCAGATTTTTGATGTATTGCAAAAGAAAAGATAAATGCAGCACTCCAGAGTGACTGCTAGGAGGGACTGATCTGCCCACCACCACCTTTGCAGCACGCAAAAAGACATACGACAATTATTTTGTATTTGGACATAGAATATTCTCCTATCCTCAAAAAAAGGAAATTACCTTTGTTGCAGGACCTGAGGCTCTGAAAACTGTTAGAGCTTCCCTTACAAATCCATTTTTTGGGTATAAGGCATAATTTGTCAGTTTTGCATTTGCTGAAACATAGTATCCCAGTATCTCAGCTGGGAATGTACTTTAAAACAGTGTTTCCTTGGAAGTTATTGGATTGGTAAATCATTGCCTCCAGTAGGCGGTGTGTGATTAACAATCATCTTTCTTTATTTCCATTTTTATGCAGTAACCATTTCACATTTTAAAGAGCTGTTAAGCATAAAGACAAAAAAAATGGGCTTGCCCAGGGAAGCTGTGGCTGCCCCATCCCTGGAGGTGTTCAAGGCCAGGTTGGATGGGGCTTGGAGGCCCCTGATCCAGTGGGAGGTGGGTGGAACTGGATGGGCTTTGGGGTCCCTTCCAACGCAAACCATTCCATCATTCTATGATTCTGTTCCAGCTGGTATCTGATTTTCTCCACGTGAAGGAATACCACCCTTTTGTTGAGTACACATGCTGTTCTTTTTACTCATCGGCCTAAAGATTCTGGCAGTAAGCAGGATGCAAATTTGTATATTTAATAAGGCAAAGATGCCATCAGATATAGATATTAATACCCATTCAGAAATAGCTTCATTGTGAGGCTAATACTAAAAAAGTAACATGCAGCCTCCATAGAAGGCAGCAGAAATATAACTGTCGACTACAAGAGGCTTTGAACTAATTTGCAAACAAAAGCCTATGGGCTCCATTAGCACTCCATTGAGCAGTTTTCTTCCCCTGCCTTTCCCTGATACTGACTGGAGCACTGGATTGCAGCATCAAAAACATGTCAACAATCAAGCTCTTATAGACTTTGTCCCGAAGTCCCACTTTACAATGGGCTGCTGTCCAGAGAAACCATACTCATTTACAATTTTTGCCTAAACTTCTGTGGACTCTTTATGTTGTAAAAAGCAGTCCCAAGTCTGCAATTACACAATTTCCTTCTGAGTATTGACAGAAAGCCAAGCAGGTCACACCTTTCTGCCCTTCACTGGGGCATGACTGTAGCTCTCCTGTTGCAAAAGGTATTAACCAAGGCGCACTGAACAGGGCAGAAGTTGCACCAGGGCAGGTTCAGATTGGACATCAGGAAAAATTTCTTTAAAGAAAAGGTTGTCAGGCACTGGCAGAGGCTGCCCAGGGACATGGTGGAGTCACCATCCCTGGAGGGGTGTAAAAACCCTAGATAGATGAGGTGCTCAGGGATCTGGTTTAGTAGTGGGCAGGTATGGCTGGATGTGATGATCTCAAAGGTCTTTTCCAACCAAACAAATCTACAATTCCGTTCAATTTTTTAATAAAAACTGCAGAGGTGGCTGCAACCCACTGGCAATGCTGAGGATGACCTTGTCCTCTGTGTAGTCATTGAGAGCTGGAAAAAGTAGGAGGGACCAGACTGTGACAGTCACATGGCACTGTGTATGTGCTTCCTCGTACTTACCATCATCTGTGGTCCTCTAGCTGGGCGGAAAATAACAGCGTTAATAGGGGCTGGGACATTATGAGGAGAAGCAGGGAAGAAGCCTTTGTCTGGAAGAGTTATTCATTGTCTCTACAGATTTATCCTTAAAGATGAAACCATCTCCAACAGAGCAACTGGCTTTTAGAAGCTTTATACACGATGTCGTGCCCCAAATGTACGTGAGATTTTTCCACGTAGGCATAGAATAAACCTGCTCCTATTCCATAAAATGAAACTCTTACCTGTAAGACCAGCGGCTTCTGCTGACAAGAAAGCACTCCAGGACAAGAGGAAAAACAGACCTGTCTCCAACATAGGGAACTCACACAGTTTTGTGAATTTTGTCAAGTGCTAAAAGATTATTAAGGAAAAATAAAAATCCAGCTGTTTTGTAAAGTAAAATTGCTCCCAATCTGGTAAAGAATGAAAGAAAGAAAGTCTTCCTGGCATACTCAACTCTACAAGTTAAATTCAGGAAAAACTGCACAGCTTCTAAATTATCTGTATCAAAGAGGAAAATCCAGCACAGGTTTTAAACAAGTGGATTCTACGAGTTGACTATTTCAAGTGCTTTTGTAGTTTTTGAACTAATACTTAATTGGTTGGTTTTTATACTCTTTCTCAGAAAAAGGAGAAAGTAATTTTGTCCAGTTTTGTAAACAAACTGGTATTTTTTTACATTAACATCAATGCAAGACAGATCAAAATCACTGCTCTTTCTGCCCCAGTCTTTTACACAAAGAGCTGTAAAGCATAAGAAAAAATGCAGGGCAAAAGGTACACATTTTATTTCTAGATATGCATCTATTTTCTATTATTTTAGGTAAACTGACTTAATTGATTTGTGGTCTACTGTTTGTCTTGAATTTCTGTATAATTGCTGCTAGTCTGTATCATAAATAAGTGGTTATAGTTCATAAATTCATGTTTTAATGTCAAAATACTTCAAAAACTTTTCTAAAATGTAATTATTTACAAATAGTGAAATAAAGATCAGAGTCTTCCCTAAGTTAAAAAGAAATTTGCACGTTACGGACTTTGTATATTCTGACAAGTGACAGTTCCTTTCTATTTATGATTTGAGTGTTTGTTTGCAAAGTCTTGGATCAACAGTGGTTTGGGCTCAAACTAAAGATGGTCCATTTCTGATGTCACACATTTTTTTCCAATATATATAGATATTCTCATTGAAAACAAACTATAAAGGATATTAAAGCTGTGACAACAGCATAAGAAGATCCCATGGCAAATGATCCAGCAAAGATCCCCAGGAAATTTCCAACTGACTGGAAGAAAGCAGCAGCATCAAATGCGTTAGGATTCTCCTTGGGACTGTAAATAGATATAGAGCTGAAAAGAAAACAAAGGGATGGGAGAGAGAGAATGGAATAATGGATTCATTAACAATGTTATGATATTGGAATCAATAATTGGAAATGGTCATTTTTAGGGATTCAAAATGCAAAGCAAGGCTTCTCTGGGCTGACAGCAGATGGGAGAACAGAGCAGATAGAGAAAGGGGGCGGAGGGGTTGGACCAATTTATTTTCAAGGTATCACATTGGAAATCAATAGTTGTCTGCCAGTCAGTAAACATTTTTATCCTAGAAGTACCATAAAGAATATTGTTTCCAGGCCAACTAAACATTAAAAGCTGGTAGGTGTATAAGAAAACTGCAGGGAAGATGGATAACTTTGAATTATTTATTTTCCATATGTCTTCAGAGCATTATATATTCACAAATATTCTTGATAAAAAGTGCAGCTTTATGGCTGAAGCTGAAATGGGTGACACAAATCACTGCAGGTACCAAGTGTGCAGCAACGATCTTGTCATAAACCACCTCGTGGTTTCCTTATCGGTGTAACCCTTCATAAACAGAGCTCAACAATAGGAAGCCCTGTGGACCAACCGAATGTTGTCCCACGGAAAGGAGCTGCTGCAGTTGTCAAAGGTCCCGTATTCCACCCCTGAGTACAGCCATAGGGGGGATTTCTGGATGTGAAATGATGCCACCAAAGGGAAGGCCATGCACTAAAGCATCTTCCAGCTTCAGGGTTGCCACTACTCAGTTGCTGTCCAGAGCACTGCTAATACCAAGAAGTGCATATGCCTTTTTTCTTGTGGAAACATTAAATTTAACAGATACAAAATAAACCTAACCCTCCCAAAGCAATTAAGCAGCATTTTAGATCTTCGTGATTCTGTTGCTTTCAATATTGTAGGTCTTTTGTGTTCATTGTCAAAGAAAATGTACTAAGGTTGGCACTGGATTCCAGGAAGCAGCTTGGATTGATGGAAAATGATTGGTACTTTAAACTTTAAAAATTTAGAATTAAAATGTTTTCAATATTTTAAGGTCTTGCATATTAAGAACGTGATCCCTGATGTCTTCCATCTGGAGATGAGGCTTAGAGACGAAGCTCTCTATGGAGGATATCCTAAACAGTTGCGCGAGAGGAGGGGTGGAGGGGTGGCCCTCTACACTAAGGAAACCCTGGATGCCGTTGAAGTTGAGATCGGTGATGACCAGATTGAGTGCCTATGGGTAAGGGTCAGAAGGGCAGTCAAATCTGACCTCCTGGTTGGAGTATGTTACAGACCGCCTGACCAGGAGGAGGAGGTGGATCTCCTCCTGTTTAAGCAGCTGGAGGCTGCCTCTAGATCGGCTGCCCTTGTTCTTTTAGGAGACTTTAATCTTCCAGATATCTGCTGGGAACTTAACACTGCTGAGAGGAGGCAGTCCAGGAGGTTCTTAGAGTGTATTGAGGGCTGCTTTCTGTCACAGCTGGTGAGTGAGCCCACCAGGGGTGAGGCTCTCCTTGACCTGCTGTTTACAAACAAAGAAGGGCTGGTGGGTGATGTTGTGGTTGGAGGCTGTCTGGGGTGTGGTGATCATGAGATAATTGAGTTTTCTGTAAACAATATTCCTGAAAAGCCAGGAACAGGGCATCGATGCTGAACTTTCGGCGGGCAGATTTTGGATTATTTAAGGAACTGGTCAGGAAAGTACCCTGGGAAATACTTCTTAGTGGCAAGGGGGTCCAGGAAGGCTGGATGCACTTCAAGAATGAAATCTTGACGGTGCAGGAGCGGGCTGTCCCCATGTGCTGTAAGAAGAGTTGTAGGGGCAGACGGCCGGCCTGGATGAGTAGGGAGCTTCTGAAGGAACTAAGTAAGAAAAAGAGGATGTATTGCCGTTGGAAAGAAGGGGACGTAAGCCACGTCATGCTCAAAGATGTTGTTAAGTCATGTAGGAAAGAAATCAGGGAAGCAAAAGCCCAGCTGGAGCTCAAATTGGCCACTTCTGTTAAGGATAATAAGAAGAGCTTTTATAAATATATCAATGGTAGAAAGAAGGGCGGCAGCGACCTCCGCTCCTTATTGGATGTGGAGGGAAATACAGGAACCAAAGATGCAGAGAAGGCTGAGGTACTTAATGCCTTCTTTGCCTCAGCTTTCAACAGTAAGGATGTCAGTTCGCTTGACAGTTGGTCCTCTGAAGTGGTTGATGGGGGCAGGATGGCCCTCCTGCAATCCATGAGGAGGAAGTTAGAGACCTGCTGAGCCACTTGGATCCTCATAAGTCTATGGGGCTGGATGGGATCCATCCTAGGGTGATGAGAGAGCTGGAGGATGAGCTTGCTAAGCCGCTCTCCATCATCTTTCAACAGTCCTGGCTCACCGGAGAGGTTCTGGATGACTGGAAGTTGGCCAATGTGATGCCCATCCACAAGAAGGGCCGTAAGGATGATCCAGGTAATTACAGACCTGTCAGCCTGACCTCGGTCCCAGGTAAAATCATGGAGCAGATAATCCTGGGTGCAATCATGTGGCACCTGCAGAACGGCCAAGAGATCAGGCCCAGCCAGCATGGGTTTAGGAGGGGTAGGTCCTGCCTGACCAACCTGATCTCCTTTTATGACCATGTGACTCGCCTGGTGGATGAGAGGAAGGCTGTGGATGTGGTATACCTGGACTTTAGCAAGGCCTTTGACACTGTCCCCCACAGTAGACTCCTAGGGAAGCTGGCAGCCCGTGGCTTAGATGGGAGCACTCTGTGCTGGGTTAGGAATTGGCTGGATGGCCGAGCCCAGAGAGTGGTGGTGAATGGTGTCTCATCCAGTTGGCGGCCGGTCACCAGTGGTGTCCCCCAGGGATCGGTGTTGGGTCCGGTCCTGTTTAATATCTTTATTGATGATCTGGATGAGGGGATTGAGTCCATCATCAGCAAGTTTGCAGATGATACCAAGCTGGGAGGAAGGGTTGATCTGTTAGAGGGTAGGATGGCTCAACAGAGGGACCTGGACAGACTGGAGAGATGGGCCGATTCCAATGGGATGATGTTTAATAAGTCCAAATGTCGGGTACTTCATTTTGGACACAACAATCCCGTGCATAGCTATAGACTGGGGACAGAGTGGCTGGAGAGTAGTCAGGCAGAAAGGGACCTGGGAGTTGACAGGAAGCTCAACCTGAGCCAGCAATGTGCCCAGGTGGCCAAGAAGGCCAATGGCATTCTGGCCTGCATCAGGAATAGTGTAGTGAGCAGGACCAGAGAAGTTATCGTCCCCCTGTACACGGCACTGGTCAGGCCTCACCTTGAATATTGTGTGCAGTTCTGGGCCCCCCAGTTTGGGAAAGATGTCAGGATGCTGGAGTGTGTCCAGAGGAGGGCAACGAAGATGGTGAAGGGGCTGGAGCACAAGCCCTACGAGGAGCGACTGAGGGAGCTGGGGCTGTTTAGTCTGAAGAAGAGGCGGCTCAGGGGAGACCTCATTGCTCTCTACAACTACCTAAAAGGAGGTTGTAGTCAGGCAGGGGTTGGTCTCTTCTCTCAGGTGACCAGTGACAGAACTAGAGGGCATGGACTCAAGCTTCGTCAGGGGAGGTTTAGGCTTGATGTTAGGAAAAAGTTCTTCACTGAAAGGGTGATTGGCCATTGGAATGCGCTGCCCAGGGAGGTGGTGGAGTCGCCGACCCTGGAGGTGGTTAAGGGGAGACTGGATGAAGCACTGAGTGCCATGGTTTAGATGATGGTGTTAGTGTTGGTGTTAGTGTTGGGTTATAGGTTGGACTTGATCTCAGAGGTCCTTTCCAACCTTGTGATACTGTGATACTGTGTGATTCACTTAGGAATATCCAAATAACATGAAGACGTGAAAACAGATCTCATGCTTTCAGTCTGCAGAAAAGGCACGAGGATTCTAAAGGCACGTGGTGGAGCTCCACTAAATACGAGTGGTGAATACTTACCCCCTACAACAGAAATTGCTAGGCACCAAAATCTGTTATCTCCAGTTATGCTGATTTGCAGCACCCCAAAAACAGTGAGGTGGTTTGTAGCAGAAAGTGCTGTTAATACAAGTGCACTGAATATTCTTCCCAGAGGAAATGCTAATCAACAACATGTTGCTATCTAAATTTTCAGTCCTCTTTCAGCTGTGACTCTCTTAGACCAGAGGTCAATTGTAATTCTTTGCTTCACTTGCCTTCAGATGATTTTTGAAATGTTTGTCACCTCTGGCCTACCTAAAATTTATTGTTTTATATCCCATGTGAAATAATGAAATTTATTAAGCCATAGATACATTCTTTCAACTGACTCTATCAAAGGAAATCCTATCAGCTGCAATACTGCATGTTTATAGTCTAATTTACTTAGTGTGATTTATATACTTAGATAGGGCTTTGCTTAGTTATTTAAAGTTGAAGCTATTTGGTGTTGTAACCAGTGCTGTTGGATCTAGGCGTGTCTTGACAGCAAATCAGCCACTTTCAGTTCTCTGATATTTGCCCCAAATAAGTACACAGAGACTGTGGCTGCTGTTGTGTATTGCTTAGTGACCTATCAATCAGGAACTGATCTTTCATGCCAGTGGTGCTGCCACCAGCACTGAGTGGTGAATTCAGAGAGGTTATCCTGACAACACCCTAAAATCAAGGAAAATTGTACCATCATTTTGATGGGCTGATCAATAATGAAAAGTAAACCAAAGTATCTTGACGCACAGCGAATGTTTAGCAGTCAAATGTAAGCTACAGCCATTAATTGACTTTTTACTGATTATGTTAACCTTAAGGCAAAAAACGCTGACTTTGTTAAGATTGGTTGGGTTTGCAGTTTGCTCTCCAGTTTGCCAAGAGCTTTCAGGTATGGAGAAAGCATCTTAATGTTAGTTATTTCAGGAACAAATATGGGGTGACTCATTCTCACTGGGAAATTTTTCTCCTCAGTATGCCCTCCAAAGCCCATGACTTTCTAAAAGCACCGTAACGCTACATGTGCTTATTATGCTGACTGTGATTTCTGGTCTAAATCTTTACAGAACTCGGGTTTCCCTACAGCTCAGAGAGTATTTAGTTGCATTTTTAATTTTGCATTATTCTAAATTAGAGCTATTATTTCTTTTTTCTGAGTATGTTTCTTGTTTAAAATTAACTTTTAACCTTTTCAAACAGCTGAAGTGCATAATAATTTACCCGAGAGTTTTTCTGATAAGCTGTATTCCAACAGAACAGAATTTTATCCTGTGTATTCCAGTACTTCTTGCAAAGCCAGTTATTTAACCTAAAAAAAAAAATTGCAAAGTTTAACACTACAGAGAACCATAATTAAATGTACAGTGCCTCTACTCTTCCTTCTTTTCCTCAGAGAGCAATTCCAGAAATGCCCTGGCATGACTTGTCATTCCTGCTACCTGCTCCTCTGTGTGCCTGATGCAAAGGGGTTGATTGCTGTTCATTAACAAGCAGTGTGTGAAAGTTTGACATTAAACATGAAACGCTGCTTAGTTTTAAGTATTAGAGGCTTTCTAACGGATAAACTGGTATAAGAGAAAAATGGGTTTATTTCTGGAAATTTGTAATAGAGGTGGATTAAACACATTTTGAAAATACAGCAGTAGAAAACTGTTCTCAGAGACTGACAAATGAACAGAACGAATGACAAAGATATGTTTTACCTGTCACCAGTAATGAGATAGAGTGGAGGACAGGAATAAAAGATTTGTGATGGGTCCTCGCAGACTGCTTGACAGAGTCACCCCACAAATGCCTGCCCCAGCCCCTGCTCTCTGTCTATGGGTAAGTTTGGTAACCTCTGCCGCTCCTTCAGGTTGAAGTAAAAAGTGATAATTATCTTCCTTACTGGTTCTTACAAGGACTATCCAGCACTTCCTATATCACCAAAATTATTTAACAGAACCTTTTTTCTTTCCAGTTCTTCTGTGCTTCCCTGAACAAACAACAATGGACAGGGTCGAGTGCTTTCACATCTTTCAAAAGAGAAATACAGGCAATATTTTCTTATACAACAAATTGCAAGTCAGGACTGTAGCTTCTGCTTGAAGCAGAAAGAAGGTTTAACAGTTTGTGCCAGCTCAACCACCCTGATCATTCCACTTCTTCCCTCCTCTCACCTGTTAAGATCATTTTAGGATGAAAGCTCAGTGTGACGAAGAACTTTTCTTTCTATGGACTTATATCAGGATATGCTATTAAAGTTGTCCCTAGGAAGCAGAAGTGCAACTGCAATAGAAAGAGCACAGTCGTGTTTCCAGTTACATCTTAATTGATTAATTCTTGCATCTTCAGTTATTGCCAAGAAAATCTCATTTGTTGATAAGATCCTTTTCTTCCTGTAAGGTTTCCCAGCCTGTGAGTACAACATCAATGTATCTTTCTTTTTAAAATAAACTGAAAGCATTTAGAATTAGAGCAAAGATTTTCAGTAAGTCATGAAAGTTTTTTGAGGAAAAATCTGTGGGTAAACCTTGTATCCTACCTCTCGTTCTCATCAAGGCCTGACATGCCTGGGGCGAGTGCAGAAGCATTAAATATAGAGATGTTAATCAGTTGTAACGAGCGGAACAGCACAAAGATCCTTGGTGTTGATATAAGCCCAAGTGATGCAACACATGCATCAGATGACTTTTAGAACAAGGCAATATTGCTGATGAAAATACACTAGAGCATTGGAAGGAAAGGGGCAGCAAACAGCAGAAAATTTCTAATTGTATGATGTGGAATCAATGGTTAGAAATAACCAGTAAACAAACTGGTTTATTCCTTTCTTTATCCTTCTGCCTATCTGAGTAATATGAGAATAAATAGCGTATTATCTTTGGAGAGGAAGAGTTATTTCTCCTTGCTGAGTCAAAGGGTTTCTTCTTGCCCAGTGCCCTCCCTCCAATTTTCTTTCCTATCATGCACCACACAATATGAACAGAAGAGAATCAGGAACCACCTAAAATAAAAAATCATGCCTGAAAACACAGGAAGGTCAAATATTCCTTAAAATACCTTAATTGAATGAAGTCGGAACTCCCTCAGGTGATAAATAAATATAGAACTACACAATGATTTCATCAGCTGCTAATTAAGAAAAAAACAGGGCAGGAAAAGAAAATTATTCTAGAGTTCAAGGTTGGTTTTAAGAGGGAAAGAAGGTTATTTTTTCCTGACGTTATATGGAACTAGGTAGGTCACTATATTGTGTTAGAAAACTTGGAGCTTTCAGAGAAGTGGAATGAATTGAATGAGTTCCGTTCTCACACAACTTTTTAACCATATGGTTTTCCTAAAAGCCCTGGAATAAATCTGAAAAGACAGAACTGTAATTTTCCCATAATGTACATGTTTGAACTACAAGCTGGATGTGAAAGGGCAGACACAGCACCAGACTTCCACACCTTCTCTTAGCAAGCTCTAGGTTAGTGGAGCCTTCCAGGCTTGCTCTTACAATAGCTCCTCACTCCATAATAACAAGTAAGTGGACTATGAAAATGAAAAGACATGAGATAAGATTGGGATGTGGGTATGCTAAGCCAATAAAATCATGTATGAGGTAGAGAAAGTTTAGTAGGCAATTAATGGAGAGCAAAGACGAGACACGGCAGTGCAGGAAGGCTTTAGGACAGGCAAAAGCAGACAATTATAGCAGCGGCGTGAGGCAAATCTACAGAGATCCTCTAGATGAAAATTTCCAACAATAACCAAGCTCACTGTATTTTCCAGACATGTTTAAAACAGCAATCAGTAAGCAACACAAATGCACAGAAGGTGCATTAAAAGAACATAGATGAGTATTCTGTATATCCTTCTGTATAAAGAAATCTGTCTCCCTGGAATTTATTCCTGACAATATTTGCAAATGTTTAGAGAATTAAGGTTTCAGAAACATGGATTTCATGCAAATACCCATGTTAAGCTTCTATTTGTATATGTGTAAGAACTGCAAAAATAAAGAGTTCCTGGTGGCTGCTGAAGTTACTGCTGAAGCAGCCAGTGCCTGAACCTTTTTTTTTCTGAATTATTCCTCTTGGTGCAGCACATTTGCTTCCTCTCTCTACTGTCTCAACCTTTGTTCCTTTCCAGGATTTTCTAGACTTCAGGAACTATGAAAAGTCATTTCATTTTGATTACTTTAAACCAAACTTACACTTACTGTTGCTGTACAGGAGGCTTTCCCTGTTTACAGAAATCTTTCTCAGAATTTTTATCAGTTAGCTGACGGCAGATGTCAAAGCACCAGCAATGCTGGAAGAGTAACACTGTCACTACACATCAAATGTCACAGGCTAACTCTAATGATAAAAGGATCCTTTTTGGGTGACACAAAGCGTTCTCACACCTGAGGTAACTGCATGGCTTACTAAGTTTTTCAGCGGTATTACAAAGCAGCTGCAGAACTCGAGTGACTCTGTACCTTGACTTGGGCAGTCAGCTTAGCTCTCCAGGAGTCTTTTTTGGCAGCTAATGATAAATATTTTCTACACTGGCAACTACTTCAGCTTTCTTCTGTGTTCAGGCCTGAGCTGGCAGGTGACAGCAGGTGCAGCACAGCCAGAGAAAGTAACGCATGGTCTGGGTTGTTCCACGTAGACTTTCCCTAATGCAGATCTTGATTCTCATCCACCCTTGCACATCAGGGGTGGCAGGAAATCTGTCCTTCTCCCTCCTTCTCCTCTGCCTCCAGCCATTACCTTTAGGAAGCCTCCTATGCCTCTTTAGGGAACGTCTCTTTGTGATGGTGATCCCGTTCGTGCCCTGAAAATTCTACCACCTTTGCCTTAAAAGGACCTGGTGTCTCACCCACCTTAATGGGGCTGAACCCAACATCCTGGAACCCAGGGAAAACCTGACAGAGGTGCTGGGAACATCTTCTCCCTCTGATCCTGATCAGAATTTGATCACTACAGACCTGTAGTCACTACAGACGTGTGGAAAGGAGATGTGAGATGACAGTTTTGACAATGAGTGATGACCCAATGGGCCTGCAGGCTGAACTAAGTCAAGTCTAAAGTGTGGAGCTTTACCCCTTGGCACCTGAGAAATGGTATGTGCTGTTCTAAACAGATCTGTACAAGTATCTCAAACTTCCATTACCTTTTTCCAAGACACACTGCCCTGTTTTTATCTTTGACAGAGAGAAATCCCAATGAACAGCAACCCGGACTTAGAATTCTTTGTAAAAGAAAACTAAGGCTTTTATTCTAAAATATGTCAGCATTTATTTGAGGCTTTAAATGACTGCTCTTTCTTCTAAATTTTCATAAAGCTATTTGAAAATATCCATCATTTCCCAGTGACAACTCTTTTCCTAAAAAGCCTGTCCCATATCTTTGAGAGGAACGAAGCACATTAGCAGAAAACAGACGGCTGATTGTGGGCTGTCTGTGATGTCATGTGCCTCGTTGGGTGTTATTCTAATACCAGGGTCTGCCTGACCTTACTTATGAGCTGATCATGTCAAAAGGCACAGAATTTACAGATTTCTGTGCCTGCAACTGTGATAATTTCTCATTTGAATATCAGGACTGTAGTCCAACTCAGTGTTTAATTTCCCTTCTTTTCAAATATTGCACAAAGAGAACTGCCTGTGTATCTAGAGCAGCTTGAAGTCCGTCCTCCCAGGCAGGGAGCTCTTAGAGGCTTCAACAACTGCAAAGATTCACATAGTGTGAAGAAAGTAGAAACAAAGAATCAATGACCAGATATATTTGTAAGTAAATAATTATTGGAGCTGGATTTCTTCTCTGCTTTACACGTCTCTGTAATCACTTACGCCTATGCAAAATACAGCCTCTAAATTAGAACAGTACTGTAAAAATATGCAGTTTTTCTGCATAGAAAATATGACTGTAAAAGTTACAAAGCAGTGATGTAGCAAAACACCAGCTCTCTGGGTCAACAAGAAACAATGAATGAGGAAAAAAATTCTCCAGCTGGAGGAAAAAAAGAATAAATTCCTATATGTTATTTGAATCAAATCTGCTGCATTAGGCCAATTAAACAACCCAGGCAGAACATATCCAGTGAACAATAGTACGTTGCAGCTTGTGAAGACGTCTTCAGGCACCCAAGAAATGCAATAGTCCCTAAGATACACACCAGCTAACACTGTTTCCTGAACGAAAAGAAAATGATAAAAATCAAAAAGGAAATGTAAAATTTAAATTTATATATTGTGCCATCAAGGGAATTAGATGTGCCATATGTGTTAATGCTACTATTAGCCTGTGTGAGTCTGAACTACTCCTGATACTTGAGTTGAGAGAGGATCATCCACTTCCTGCTTTTTTGTTTCTAGACCCAACCATCTGAACTTGTAAAACGATTCTATTTCTCTAACAATAAAACTGTGTGCAGCACTTACTTTCTTCGTATACTGCTAGATCTTTATCTCTATTACATTGTTCTTCTTCATGGTATCATTCTTCACCTTTCTAAAATCCTTCGGTTCCTTGTGTGTGAGCCAATAACCTCCAAAGTTACTCAGAGCAGAGTTGATAAATATTTCTCAGAAACATTTGCACAACCTTCCATTTATGTTACAGTTCTTACTATTAGTCCAGGGCGATGAGACTCTGAAAGAAAGTGTTCCTTAAGAGAAGGGAAAAGAGTTTAATGTGCTCTTGGAGGCTTAATTCCATCCACAGCTCAGGTTTATTTGTACAAAAGTTGCAAAATGTGATACCATGGGACTTAATTTACTCGACAAACACAGAGCACAAAAGATAAAACATCAGAGCACACTAACAAGATGCTGACTGATGTGTCCATAAGAGGTAGGAAAGGTGATTACTGGAAGGTTCTGTGGTCTTAACTACGCCCACTCCCTCCCACCCCCTATTTTGTACTGACATTATTGGGGTAGCTCTGGGGTGAGACAATGAAGCCTTTCAACCAGTGACTGCACTCTTCCTTACCAGTAAATGTGACATTTATCCATGTCAATTGAATTCTACTCCCTGTTGATAAAACGATGCAGCCTGATGGTTGCTGGGCTGAGTGATACACGTTCGACCACTGGTTACCTCTAAATGACTGTGCCCTAGGTGAGAAACTGCCTCAAACTGCTGTTACAACAATGAGTGTCTGAAATAACTCCACTGATTCCACACGGTTGTTCCACATTTACATTGCAGTCAAGAAAACTAGAATATGACCCAAATACTTTAAGGAACGTTTCAAGGAGCTTGGTTTGCCATGAAGAATCCTTTGCCCTTATGGGCAACTCATAGAGATTAAGCACAAACCATTTGCAATGAACTTTTACTGAATCGTAGTTTTCTTAGAATTGCACTGCCTGTGATTTTGCTCAGGAGAAGCTTAAGACTGAAATAACAGCAAATGATGTATATTTAATGTCAGAGAACACTCCCTTCATTTAGTTTGACTGATTGCCATAACCCTGCAGCAGAACTCACCGCGCCCGTCTGCAGTGGGAGACGCCTTCCCTTTGTAATGACAGCGAGCGCTTGTGCCTCACAAATGCGTAGTTCTGCTCCCATCAGCCTCCTCTGGGACTTAAATCAACTTCTTACTGAGGGTCTGATGGTTAAACAGTCCTACAGTGCTCTATAATCTTCTCTGACATCCCTTGAAGGAGTCTGAATGAAGGGGCAGAGGGGTAACATCAGGTTGTTTAGGTGATTGATGAAAGAGTGAATACAACAGGTTCTTATTTAATATTCAACGAGCTTTCTTTTCGGTGACCTCTGCTTACGAACATCCTGAGACTGATGTGTTCAAGGGTGGTGTGTCCGATTTCTCTTCACAGACAGCACCTCAAAATCACAGAAGAGCTGTCTGTAGACAGCTCAGTGCTTCCCGACACCAGCATGAAGAAGTTGTTAAGCTTCTCCTCCTCATCTTGAGGAGAACAATCGGCCTGCTCTTTCAGTGCTTCTCTCCTCTTTGTCAGCAAAACAGGAAAGAACCCTGCCCCTGGCCTGCCGAGCCCCAACTGTTCCATTAACTGCACTGTTTTGAGTGTAACAGTGGATGTAAACCTCACCCATGAATGCTGAAGAGAAAGGACAGAACTGGGAGGGTGGTACTGGCCATATGCTACAAAGAACTCAAAGCATTAAGGAGAAACAGAAAGGAAACTATATGTTTTGATTTGTACCAGATCTCAGTCTCTGATAAATGCAATACCTGAACCACACGCTTTCATAAATTTTTCTCAAGCAAAACAGAAGTAGTTTGGGGTGTAATCTGATTTTCTCCTATGTCACCTCCCTGAAATAAACTGTCCATGACACAAAAGTAATTTAATGAAGCTGGACTAAATGATAATCTTTATTCAGAACAAACTTAGAGTTTAGTAAGTCATCAACAAAGGATGGGTATCCTTTATCCGTTAAGAGATCTGTAAGCTACTGCCTGTGTTTACAGTATTATCTCCTAGACAGAGGACACGGGAGGGGATGGGCAGTCTATAACCAGTGCTAAAGTGCTGTGCCAAACACCCAGCCCACCAGCACCCTCACGCTTGTTCACTTCCAGAATGTTTTCTGTAAGATATTAAGGAAGGACCCCCCGATCTTGAGCATCTTTAGGAACTTGTGAACACAGCAGTACACTGAGGGGCCTGAGGCTGAATGTGATCGATGAAGATAAACGACATTATATCCCATAAAAATTAGAGTGAAAAGAGTCTGAAAGTCTATCTAAAGTCTTATCTACATCAGTGTTCTCCCTCACTCCTGCCTAAGGCTCTCTAATGTGTGATGAATAAGAAGAAATGTGATCTTTGCTATGTGTCCCAAACTGGTAAGTGGTCCCTGTACAGTCTGTGCTTGAAAAATACATTTTATCATAGTCAGAGGAGGTTTAAATGGGAAAATAGTTTTATATTTCATGTACATTTTCAACATCTGGAGTACACTTTCTCGATTTTCTACCCAGATTCTTGTGGAGATTTTTTTTTAAAAAAGTTTAATGCTCTGAGAAATATGAGAAACAGACACCAACAAAATGGGCCAAGTGATTCCTAATGTACCTGGACCATGCACTGGATGACTCTCCCTCAATCCTGTCTTGGAACAACCAGACCTCCAGGTCAGTGCAAAACTTCCCTCTTTAGCCACATTTTAATAGGGAAAACTGCAGAGTGTTATCTCACATAACACAGGATGTCACAAGTGATATGAAGCAAGTTCTTAAGGGAAGGATAGTTCATTTTGAACCATTTTGTGTTAGCTGATGAATTTCTCTTTTCCATCAGACATCAGCACTTTTTGAGGATGGGTCACATCCTTTTTTCTTCCAATGAAGATACACCCAATGTACTCAGTTTTCTGTCTTGGTGCTTCAGTAGAGAATACAGCCAGTATGAGAATGAGCTTTTTAAATCTCTGTACCCCTATCATTTTTTTTTTCATGTGCCTGCCAAACAGATGATAATTTTTGCTCTTGCTAATCTGGATTTGAGATGAGCCAGTAATCTAAAGAAGAAAATCTTTTTAATCTCCTGAGCAGTTCAATCCCACCTACATTTTGTTATTGAAAATATTTTCTATATTTTCCTTTTTAAAAATGGAAACACTAAGGGAAAATAACCCTGGCATTGTCTGAACGAAATACCATCCTGATAACAGAGTTTCTCACACAAATATTAGTTCCACTTCTATCGCTTTATAATAAATGGTTGCAGATGTTGCCATGGCAATTTTCATTTTTAAAAATGTATCCAAGCAAAGACAAGAAATGCAGCTGTTATCATGAGAAAGTCTTAAATAAATCCAGATGTGAATTGTATGCTCTAGTGTTGGCAGTAATAATGTCAGAAACAAAAATGTTACATGTTTTGTGTTCTTGGTATACTGGAGCTGAGGGATGGGGATTTAGGGATATTCTGAATTGTAGGTCCCTGGTCTTGATCCAAATACAGCAAATGACCAGAATGAAACCTCACCTTAGGGAAAGGCACTTTACTTGCTAGAAAAACTGCTCAGTCTTGCATAGAGAATGGCAGGAATATCCCTGTAGGAGCAAGGTGGGCCTGAAGCTCTCCTCACTTATCTTTCTGATACTACACTAACATCTTGTTTTTGACAGCTTATGAAAAGCAAAATCCAAACCATGGCAGTAATTTTAAAATTGCAGTCTTACCTATTTCTTGTTGCCTTATCACTCTGTGGCCTGAAGATTAGTGAAATCACTGCTATACCTTTAATGCTGGACGCAGAAACTAAAACACAATTATCAGGCAGTGCCCTACAAAGAAGGTGCAATGCAAGAAGTCCCAGCACGGGTACTGGGAGTCACCTGCTGGAAAAATGCAGTGATGGGAAGGAATAGTCCATTTAATTCACTTTACAGGAAAAGCTATTTAAAGAGAGATTTTTCTGAGAAGATGATAGAAGAATAGTGCTGGGCTTATTTCAAGGTGAAAATAAGGGAGTTCTATCTCTAGCAAATGCTGACTGAAAAGCAATTGCCCAGAGCATGAACAAGAGGGGTGTTTAAAGACAGACTGCATGCTCTGACAGAATACGGGTTGGGGGTTGCAAGGAGGCTTTGCACCTCTCCTGTACCTTTTCTCCTTGCCTAGGAGCTGCAAAAGACTGCTTTAGCTGAAGCCCCTCTGAGCTGCAGCTGCCTGCCCACAGCCCCAGAGCTTCCTTTCGGCAGCGTGGGCTGCTGAGAACGGCAAAGCAGATGCTGAACCTGGTGGAAACTGTTCTGTTGAACTGCAAAGTCAGTGGTGATTATGACACTTGCAAATACCCTTTACTCTGGAGGATTACTCAGCTTCAGTCATAGTAAAATGTAACTCATTAGGCAGAGAAGGTTATGTGGATAGAGTTCAGTCTCAGACTCTAAGGAAATCACAATGGTAAAAATTCCTCTTATCCTTAAAGATTATATAAAGAAGAGCAATACTAGAACACACACATCTGTATTTCTGATTCTGTCTGCAGGGATGTGTTTCTCAAAACTTTTGGTACACTCTTTATTTCCCAGTCCCTGCTACGGGAGTTTCAGATGACAAGCCAGCTCTAAGCAGTGCTACATAAGGCACTCGATGCAAATTCGAATCTTGAAAGTAATCTGAATAATAAAATCAAAAAAACCTCCACATTTTCCTAAATATACTGCAAATCACCTAATCAGAAACCTTGTGTTAAATACAGTGGATTGGAGTTCTTGCTTTGATAAGAATGCATTACTCATAAGTACATATGCTAAGGTTTTTGGACATGTAACTGGCAGCTGGTCACAAACTGTTCCTCCTGGTAAGATTAAAAGAGCTAAGTAAGATCTCCCTTTGTTTAAAATTAAGGTAGATGCTGTTATCTGTGGCCTGGATCCCACGCAGTGTGGAAGATCTCACAGAAATGATAGACAGCCAAACACACAATTTTTCCTCCTGGATTTGTGAAGACTCCATTGATTTGTGGATAAACATTTAGTATAATGAACTAATTTCCATCACTTAATTTTAACAGCAGATACTTTCCCCGGACAGGCAGTTCCATGAGGCTTAAACACAGCTATTAATAACGTGAAAATAATTCTGACTCATTTTAATTATTCTCATAATTACTAGAATGAAGCAGTCTTGCCTCACAAACTTTTCCATTCACCTCACTCTGACAATGCACAATGAAAACACTCTCCTAGCTACGGGCTAAGTCTAGAAACAGAATGGAGAACTGCAAACACCTTAAAAAGATGGTTTAGAAATACCTTCAACATTACTCTGAAGGGAAAAAGATACTGTAATAAAGAAGGTGTACACTGTGAAATGGTCCAGGAGGTTAGAGGCTGAGATATTCAGGAATATTTTCACGTACTGTAACCCTCTCCCAGTGTGTCTGAGGCAAAGAAGAGCAGCCTGCAAGGCACTCTGTTATTCTCATTGCTCTCACTACTGTTTCTGGCTGTGCTTGCTTCAGATCAGTAGAGCAAAAGAGAAAGGAAGAACTGATTTCTTTTAAGTGAGTATAAATATGCAATGAATGGGAATAGAAAATGAATACGTTGTGTGCTTTAAAATTATTTCATTTTTGTGAGATTTTGCAATGGAGAAATTACTATGGGAAAATTGTGAATATTAAGTTTATTCAATGTATTGTTGGGATGCTATTTTGTTCAAAGTTTGAATATTTTTCAAAACTTCCTTTTCAAAGTCCAAATTCTAATGTCAATAGGTATCCCCAGAAATGTTCTGAAACTTAATATTGAATCTCAATGACACACACACACACATATTACATTCATAAGATGCAGATCGTTGTAATTAGTTAGGGAACATCAAAGTACCAAGCACATTAAGAGGAAACTGATAACAAGACTAGATTTCTTTCTTTGATAGAATGATCTTTACTGCAAACGTTCCCATGTCCCATTTCCCTAAATGCAGTAGAAATGAGCAAGCCCTGCCACGCCGTGCCCTCTCAGGGCCACTCACACCTGCAGGGTGCCAGGCAATGCCCTAACGCTCCCTGGGGGGCTCCTTCATGGTGTGTGACCTTGTTGAAATGATTCCATTAGGACTATGATTTCTATGTCGTGTTTGTACTTTTCATGAAGACTTTTTCTTTTTTTTCTTTTTAATTAAATTTGGCCACTTTGCAGAGCCAGTACAGGGAGAATACGTTTCTGCTTATCTCAGACAGAAATGCTAAGACCACATAATTACAAAGCTTTCTCACTGTCCCACTCTGCAATTCAGACCTGTCGCTTCTAAAGGCAGAAAAGAGGAAAATACCCTTCTGTTACTCATGTGTCTTTCACTCTTATGGAAATGTTCCAAAATTGATCAATCTTTTAAGGTTTCTGAAACATTCGGTTGACAAACCTCAGCAGCGATCTGATAAACTTCATCAGCTAAAAGTCCAAGATCTCGTTTGTATTAGGCATGTGCCATCTAAAACTTAAATATGATATTTTTTCCTGCAATTGCTGCTCCCTAAACTCTGCCATCGCTCTCTCTTGTCCTCATTATCTCCTCTGTTTGTCTCAACATTATAAGGAAGATAACAGAAAGGTGTGTGTATCAGAAATAGAGACAGGGTATCTCTTGGCTTTAGGGAATGAAGGAGAGGGGGTTAAGAATTTATAGTCCAAGCTTATCATTGGAAATAATTTCTTTCCATCTCAGATGGGAGATAAAAGCCCTGGTGACTGGAGCAGAAGCGGTGGAGCAGGTCACACAATTCAGGGGAATGGGTAGAGTGAGACAAGAGATGGTGACATTTATCTATTGAAAACATAAAGGAGGGAGAAGGAAGAATTGAGACCAAAACAAAAGCAGGCAGAAACAATGAGAGAATGGATCTCTATAACCATTGGAATAAATTCTCAGGACAGAAATTTGCTGAGTCTCACCATTTAAGTAGCTATGAAATGCAGTAGCTAGAGGTATACAAGGTACACAACCTCTCCTGCTGTGCCTGGCACTCGGAAGGCAGCTGTGTGCTGCTGTTATCAATTGTTCTCAAGTAACAAAAGTCTATTCAGAAAACATTAAAGTTCCTAATCCAGAAGGTGAAACGTGCACACTGAAATCATGTCTTGCTGTGGATAATCACATTTGATTATAAAGTTTACAGAGGATGTCTCCCAACTCTTCTGTAAGACAAGAAAATATATTTGGGGAATCATGTAGCTCCTGAGCTCTTGATAACCTGTGTATTAGATGTTCTTTACGGATGGTTCCCCACACAAGCATAAGCACATGTGTAAATGTGAACACGTGAGCTGTGTCAGCTCACTCACACTCAGCAGCTTAAGGATTTGAGTCTTTAAAGATCAAAGCTTGCAGCAGGAACCAGTCTACCTGATGTTACTCTTAGTGGAAAACACATGGGCTTAGAGCAGGTTAGAAAGATGAGATTCAAATTGAACTGTATAAAGAGCACACAGCTCCTGGAGGGGCTCACAGGGGCGTCACTAGGGGCGTTAGCCTGCCCTAGTGTTCCTGGAGAGCCACTGGAAAGATGCAGCTCATTCTTCCACAGTGTGAGCAGGTTCTTTTGTCATGTAATCACAACCTGATCTCCAAAGAAGAAAAGAATTTTTAATGGGGGTTTATCCTGTTGTAACAAAACCCCTGTCTCTTTGAGATAGCTGTACTCTTCAGGACTGTATTTCTGGACAGGATTTGAACAGTGAACAGGTAACGGTGGGCACCTGGTAAATAAAATACCAAGCTCTCCCTTGCCTTTCTAATGTGAACTCCTCTTCTGTCTTCCATGCCAAGAAGACTTGAAATAAATGTTGATCTACTGCAAATACCAGACAGACTCTTATGCAGAGTGTCTCATCCAGAGAGGATGAAATAAGCTTTCTTTTGGAACACTTCAAGGAAATAGTATCAATACGTTCATTTTAAACTAAAAGGGAGTTGTCTCTGTAAGTAGAATTAGACTGTACGTAATTATCTTGCTGTCAGAAAATCTGTCTTATTCACTAGAGAAAGGTTATTTGGATAAGAAAAAAAACATCTGGAAGAGCTCAAAAAACCAAGCTGACTCGTACCAGGGTGTACTTCAGTTCTGAAGAGTTCCCAATAGGAATCTTTGAAATGAAGAAGCTTTGATGCCAATTTGGTCATTTGCACGGAAAATGTAGCTAAATAATTGCCTCTTAGATGTGATTTGCAAGCACTGCAAGCAGTGTTCTTAATTCTGAGCTTGCATTTCGCATTTTTAAATGTTATCAGTTTGTTTGTGTGTAAGTGGACAGAAATACCTGCAGCTACTCTGATTTGATTGGATATGACAAGTACAGACATTCCCAGCTGATTTGAGCTAAGCTACATTTTCATACACCCCTGAGGGCAATCTCCATAACAGTACTCACTGACATCTATTCTAGTCTAGCAGGCTGCAACTGAAGGCTGCCTATTCAAATAAATTGCATAAACAAAATGGATCCAATTAGATAACACATAGATAGAAAGACCTTCAGCATGTATTAAATAGAAGCTAAGCAGAATTTTAATGGGAAACTGATACTGGAAAAGGGGAGGTGAAATATTAAAAAGCAAAAAATCAGAGTGATGAGGATTACCAAGTCTCCATTTTCTTACTGAGATTCCAGCCATAACAAACATCACAGACATTCCATAGCATTCCCCCCCAGATTTAAGCACAGCACTGGTCTGTACAGTAAGGCTCATGGATTAAAAAGAAAGGAAGTTTTATTGAGCAAGGACACCATAATTTTACGCAGAATTTCCTCTATTCTGGGAAAGAAGCTCTTTTAAGGTTCCTGCTAATAGCAAGTTTGGTTAGTTTCCCAGTGCTCACATCTCCTGTTCCAGATGGTCAGTGACGTGAAACTCTAATTATCATCAACAAAATAAGCTGGGACTGAACCCTTCCTCAAAGGTAAAAAGAGCAGATGGACAACCATAATTTTGTTATTATAGAAATAATAGATGGAAAGGATTTCTCATCCATCTTTTAAAATAACTCAATAACCTGTTGCACAATTAACTCCTTGCTGTGTTAATTTAAAAGTTACTCTGTTATTTGACTGGTTGAATGGCTGCTTGGTACACAAGACTTTCTAACAATCCGGGCAGTAGCAGTCAAATCCATCTTGTCTAAGAGGAATCAGTGACATTTTTGGGCCGAGCTTCAATCCAGCATTTTCGATTCTTTCAGTTTTTCAGGTATTTCTATTTTATTCCCCCCAAAGCGCTACAGTAATCCCTCCTCAGCAATCTTTCTGGGCATAAAATCACAATTAGTATCTCTCTGGAATGAGGCTATGGCTGACTCTAGAGATACAGTTAGCCAGTTGTCCAGAAATTCCTAAATCTTTGTCAAGGATTCAAGGTTATTCAAGTCAGTACCATGGAGCACCTCTTCCTATGCCTGTTGTTGACCAGTGTTGGTGTCACTTTGATCTGCAAGTTCCAGGTCAGGTTTTGTAAAGGCAACCAGCCATGCAAGCCTGCCACTGCTCAAACTGAGCTCACAGAAGCCTCAGTTCCTTCAGGTCTGTCAAATTAACTTATGTAAAGACAGCTACAAAGAAAGGTTCTGGGGACAATTCCCGGTTTTTCTGCTAGAACCTTATTCCTTTTCTGAATTCAGATCCATTACCTGATTGCAGCTTAGCACTCTTTAGAACTGGCTGTCCTAATTCCTACACTTTTCACAGTCTATGTTTAGGAGCACATTTTGATGTACTACTTAAGAATTTCAAACATAGACATCCCTAACAAAGCATCATAAAACTGCAAAAATTGCGCCACAAAAAAATAATCCGTTTTCCCTCTCCATCCCCATGAGTGAACAAGTTTTTGTTCCCTCTAAAGAGTTTGGCTGCAGGTTTATGTATCACTGTCACGATCTGTATTTACATGGTAAGCCATAGCTTGGTTTCTCACCATGCCTTCTGTTTTCTCACTCTTGCTCCTTTGTTCCAGGCTTCCCTTCACAAACTCCATTTGTTACTTTCAGCAGTTCAGTTCCTTTCTCTTTCATTTCAGTTCCTTTCTCTTTCATTTCAGTTCCTTTCTCTTTCATGCCCTTTTCACCATATCTTCCCACCTTTGGAAATGTATGTGGCACTTGTTTTCCTTAAGCATGAAAATGCTGCAAGTGTTAATGAAATTTAACAAGGGCAAGTGCTGGGGTTCTGCCCCTTGGACACAGCAGCCCTGGATGCACGGACAGACTGGGGTGTGAGAGGCTGGAGAGCAGCTCTGGGGAGAGGGACCTGGGGGTTCTGGTCAATGGCAAGTTGACCATGAGCCAACTGTGCCCTGGCAGCCAAGAGGGCCAACAGTATCCTGGGGGGCACCCAGCACGGCATTGGTATCTGGGGGAGGGAGATTGTCCTGCTCTGCTCTGCACTGGGGAGGCCCCACCTGGAGCACTGGGAGCAGTTTGGGTGCCACAGGATATAAAGGACATCAAACTACTGGAGAGTGTCCAGAGGAGGCCACAAAGCTAGGGAAGGGTCTGAAGGGGAAGTCGTATGAGAAGTGGCTGAAGTCCCTTGGTCTGTTCAGCTGGAGAAGAGGAGGCTGAGAGGGAATCTCAGAGCTGTTCGCTGCCTTCTCCCAAGGGAGGGAGGGGAAAGAGGGGCTGAGCTCTGCTCTCTGGAGACCTGTGATAGGACCAGAGGGAATGGCAGGAAGATGTGCCAGGGGAGGGTTAGATTGGACATTTAGGAAGAGGTTCTTCCCCCAGCGGGTGGTGGAGCCCTGGAACAGCTCCCCAGGGCAGCAGTCCCAGCACCCACTCTGCAGCATTCCAGAAGCATTTGGCCAATGCCCTCAGTCACACGGGGTGAGTGTTGGGAGTGTCCTGTGTAGGGACAGGAGCTGGACTCGATGGTCCTTTTGGGTCCCTTCCAGCTCAGGTGAACCTATGATTCTATCAGTCTATAATATTTTTTCCTTTTTGCTGCCTGTCTGATGTCACAGGTGCTTGTGTTTCCCTCTTCCCTTCCACGGCTAGAAGCATGGATCTATGTAGACTATGTGCAGTACTTGCAAGGAACGAGCCTTCTACCTACACTTTTAAAAAGATGTACTAGGCTGAACAGTTTCATGTGTAGGTACACTAGAGCTAATAATTGTGTGTGCATATGGGCCCACGTACGAACACGAGTGTTTTCTTACACTGTTACTTATGTACTGATATACTAGGATGTGTGAATAACACCTTGTCTGCACTCAGATATATGTTGGAAATAAATAAAACTTATATGAGTTTCTTTTTCACTCCAGTGGCTGAAATAGGATGATAAAAGACACCAAGAAATTGCATGAACACATGGTTAAAAACATGGCTAAAAATACAACGGCAATACAGAAACAAACATTCTTTTTTTTGTATGTGATGGCTCAGTACTGATGTAATCATATTTTTTTGAATTTGCCAACAGTGCCTAATATGTCTCAGCAGGAGGTATGGGATACAGGCTGACAGACCTCACCATATTCATAGGCCAAATGAACTTTCAGTTGCCTCAGATGAGGAGGAAAATGAAGCAAAGATTAAGTATTGGCTGGTAGAAAAGTCTGTGTTTCGTAAGTGATTGGACGTGGTACAAAAGGTTTTGAGATCGTACATGTGGAAGCCCACGATGTCACATTTAAATGCCACTCTCTAACTATAACTGCAGTTTAAGGGAAAAATATATAAGAACATTCAGCTGACTTTCCTCTACCAAATTTGTTATTCAATAGGTTCAGGGATCAAAGTGTGGCAAAATCTATACTGAATAATGCTCCAAAGATGGAAAGGAAAAGGACCCAAATCAGAGACAATCCATGACAAAATAAGAAAGCTTAAAATAATCATAACTAGGGCCTCAGATCAGCTGAGATCTGCATCAAGGAGATACCCATCAGAGCTTTCAGAGCTGGTATTATTTCCTGCAAATACCAGCTCCCAGCTTCTTTATTCAGCAGTGTAGTTACAATATCTTTTCATATTTTATAGAACTGCTGATTTTAATGTGTAGTATGCAATGAATCACAATTAGAAATGGTGAAAAGTAGGAAGGGGATGCTTGCAGGTAATGGACAGTTACCCCAGCAGGCCACTGACCAAGTTAAGTGAAACATAAACTGAATATTTGTACCTATATTTGGTGTTTATCAAATGCCTGTTTTTTAAGCCTCTTAATTACATTTTCCTCTTGTGAAAACTGCCTTCAAGTTCAATGACATAATAACAGAATTTAAAACACAGAAGTAATAAAAATACAGACAAACAACTAAACCCACAAGGTTTAAATGTTATTATTAATTTTCTGCTTGAGGTCCATTTGATCAAGAGTTTCTTGTATTTTGAAGACATCTGAACTGATCTAAAATTAGCAATATCATGACTGTACCTATCAGTAAGAATCACCAGCATGACAGAAGGAATTCTCTTGACTTCCTAAGGCAATTATAGGGATCACTGTCTGAGAAATGTCAATTTTAGAGGGTGTTCAGAACAAACTGAGCTGAACTCTGGCTTCTGAGTTATTTCCCCTGGAAATGGATACTATTTTTCAATAAATTTGTCTCAGTTACCTTTGCCCTGTCATTTTAGAAACCCCCATACAAGCTGCTAGTGGAAGCTCTACCAAGAAAGAATGGTTTGAGCGCAATATTAACTTGTTTAGGACGCTACTAGACTAGAATGGAAGTGTTTTTGACCAGAGAAAAGGTATGCTATGATATACGTTGGTACACGTCCACCCTGAAAATATTTAAGAGGAGCCATGAAACTTCTTTTATAGGGGATTTCCACGCTGGGCATAGTAAAAGTGACCATCACCTTTATCAGTTCGCCCTGACCCTTTTCCCTTCAGTACTGTGCCCTGATATCACTAACACATTGAATAATTAGAGTTCTTCCTTTATACTTTGCTCTAGTGGGTAAGCTCTGTTTACACTATAGAAGGAAAGACAAAAGCAAGATGAAATGCAAGACTAATCTACAAACTATTTGTTACACATTTCAAGCCTATTTCAAATTATTTCAAATTTCCAAGTATTTAAAAAAGGCCTTGATTCTACTAACAGTTAATTCATCAAGTACAGATAAGGTGTCATATGCTGTAGTTAGATCATGAAAAATGGACTTGAAATACATTTGTTGTTAGAGAAGAATTATATTCCAAGAACTTTGGAAAATGAAATTTCTTTGTGTTAAAACTGCTTGGTAAATCTTTGAACCAATCCATAAAAGCTTATTATGTAGAAGAAGGTTGCAGTACCCTTCTACCAGCACAGATTTTTTTGGGGGAAAAGGGAATAAAAATGAATGTTACCTATTTATTCCCAAGTATCTTACCTGGCCAAGAGAGCTCACTGTATTCCTGAAACAATACTGTGTCAGTAAGCGCCCGTGCAGATATGTGCCCCACAGAAACCCCCTATTAGTAGCGAAGGATCGTACAATAACATGATCTGTTACACCTCCAGGTTTTGCCTACTTCTGAGAATTTGGCTTTTCAGTGGTGGTCCTAGACTTTTGCAAAAGGAGTCTTACACCCAGCTGTGTCAAACCCCAGGCCTTCACTTGCCTAATTTTTGCCAATAGACCTGAATGAACTTTGTGGAATTTATAGAATCAATAGATACTTCACGAAAGAGTCAGGATACCCATTTCAAAACAATCCAGTGCTTTCTGTTTTTTTCTATTTTTTCCTATTCATCTTCTTCTGAGCCTCCAAGGTTATATCACCTTTTTCTTAACATATTATTTCAGGTCTTTTACTTAAAAATGGCAAGCCAGACTTCACATGAAAACTATGCCCATTTTGTTGCTTTCCTCCCTGCCCAGCTGGCTGCTGCTCTCCTGTTTTGACTACTTGTGGAGGACACTGCCCGTGCAGCGCTGTCCCTGCTGCCCACGCGACTTCCACGCTATCACATCCTCCAGAACGGGGGTGAAACTCATCGCCCACTGAGCAATGGTGCAGAGCCAGCAGAGAAATGAAGCCGTGTCTTTTGCCTAATGATGATACAAGATTTTCTGACACTGACTACAATGGAAACATCTCTCATGCAATGTTCTCTTAGGTAATTTGTTAGCAGGGAGCACGTACCAGTATTCATTACTGCTTTCCACGTCCTGCGCTCACTGAGCACTCAGCATGAGAAAGATTAAATGGCTCTGCTAAATATACTGTCTCAATGTTAATGACCTGTTCAGCTGCTTTTCAGTCAAGCTATTCAATGATTTTTCTGCAACTTCTTCCACACTTCCTTCACCAAATTTCTCTGCAAATGTGCAAAAGCCATGCTAAATCCAAACCTACAGCATGTGCTCTTCCCTCAGGGAGTCACTCCTGCAGACATTAGCTTAGTTGTTGGTTGGTTGATGAAAGACACTGTGGATTCTCTTCTTCTATTTTATGTTTACCATTATATACAGTACAAAAGAACTTATTGTTGCCTTTTCAGATTTGTAAACATTATTCTCACGCCTTTTTAAATAGTCCTCTATTACTGTAATTATGAACATGTTGTGTTTGCACCATCCTGACAAGCAATATGTGTTACAGTGAAAAAAACTAGCTGTTCTTTTGTTGTGACAGAGAAATAACATTCTTCATTTAAACCTGGTTTGCTTTAGTGGGGTGTTATTGCACAAAAGCTGACATTATTAAGAGCATAACTACTTAAAAGGCTAGAGGAAGGAAGATTGTGTTAGGTTGCAGAAATATTGTATTTGTACAGAATCTGATTATTTAAGCCAGAAATTAATGAAATGTAAAACTGATGATGCCATATATTCCCTTCAGTCTCTAAAATATCTTAGAGACATCAAGGTATGGGTCACACTGAATACATAGAAAAAATACTGGTTTTCCACCTTCTGTGTACAGTAAGGAAAACCTGAGAAGACAGCGAGCATCTGCATCAGGCATCCTTCCTCGGGGTGTCTGTGTGCACGTGTGGGCCAAGGGCCATAACCCAGACCTGAGTGGTGGGAAGAGCAGAGATCAGAAATTCACGACCTATCTGATGGCACCTCTGAAGAGATCCATGTGTTTTGAGATCACAGAGACTGAAAACTACAGAGGCTTAAAACATCCCGAGACTCCTTGAGCAGCTTGTAGCCTCGCTATTCCACAGCCTACCCTACATGAGCTGCAAATGCCTAGGACTTTTTTAGACAAAGCCAAGTGAGAAAGAGAAAAACCTCAGGCTTTCTGTCACCTCCATGCTTCTTTCCAATTCTAACAGGTGCTTTAATGTTTCTCTATCTGTTCTCTCTACTGAGTTTCCTACTCTTTGCCTAGATTTCCTTTCGAGCATTTTATTCCCTGATGTACAAGATGCTCTCTAAGTGGCACATTCCAACCACAGTCAGGGACTGTTACACCAGGCTCCATCTAATCATGAAATGCTGTGCTCAGGCACTTGACAGCATCTGAAAATATTACTCTTGCTCTAAAAACAACATGAAAAGTTTAGTGTAGGTGAAAGTAACTAGACTGGTAATTGACTGAGAATGATCACTTAAACAGGAATACTATCTTTTTATGTCGTGAAACATTTTTTTTTACTGTGAAGCATCTTCAAACGTACTGGAATACTCAATTTGATTTTGCAGAATTCTGTTACTTTTAAGATTATCTGAGAGGATTATTTATATTTCCAGCAAAGCTCCAGGAAGCATATAATACACGTAGAGTGGGGTTAACTTGAGATCCTGTTAATCATATACTTGGCATCTGCATTTTTAGGACAGCTCGTACTTGTGTTGTTTGGACCCACCAGTTGTGATCTGCTTGAGGATTCCTGAGAATAAAAAGGCTATTTTAAGATAACATTATCAGCTGAAGCTCTGTCAGATTCAATAGGCAGAAGCAGATAAACTGGTCTACTGTGTACCACTTTGTGGTTTTAATCTTGGAAAATAATAGACTGCAAAAGATAAACTGTCTCCAGTTTTGTAGTTGCTTTATGTCCTAGGTTTTCAGCATCATTTTTTCATGATATCTTCTTTACATGAGAAATCATATTAAATTAAATTTACCCATTTTACAGAACATACTGCTTTCTAAGTTGAAGGAAATGAACCAAAATTGCATTCTGGAAGCACAGTTTCTGTTAAGAATATTGGAATTCTGATGTTTAACAAACGAAGAACAACTCCAGACCTACAGCTCTGTCTTGAAATCTTCAAATGTTATATCCATGCTTACACAAACTATATCAGTGAGAATTATATCAGCAGTTAAAGCTTGTGAATACCTCACCAAGTAAAGAATGTACTTACTAGGTCAGCACAATAGCCACAGCATCATTTAGGACACTCTCTCCAAACAGGAGTGCGTACAAATCCGTGTCCACATGCAGCTCGTGGAAAATAGCAAGGACTGTCACTGTATGAAGACAAAACAAAGCAAATCTGTTACCTTCATATTCCACTGGCAGTTCAAGAAATAAAGCAAGATTAGAATATGGGTTTGGAGAAGTCCTGTCCTGTTTATTACCTAAGTGGAAGAAGGACCGACTGAAGTATGCAAAATTAAATCCAGCAAGTCTATGAGTTTTTGTGCTTCAGCTGAGGTAGGAAGAAACTCTTCTTCTCACACAGAGAATCATACATAAATGCAAAAGTCACGGTGTGTTTTACTGTGCATAAAGGACTTTGATCTTGTGGCCAAGGAGAAATAAGGCTGCTGAAAAGACTTGGGTTTGCCATAGACTTTGTGTGTGGTGAGAGAAGCAGTTTACCTCTTTCAAAAAGGGTATAGTAATGCTTACCCACCTGTTATGCACATTCACTGAGGAACATGTGTAATAACCTTATACCCTGTCCCACCAGCAGTAGAATCCCTTTCACCTCCAGCACAGCACATCTGTATTCAGGAAGTTGGGGACATCATTTGGACACACACCCTCAGGGGCATTTGGACACTTGGCTCATACACAGGGAATCAAGTGCTATAGATATTGAAGGATGCCTTAGTTGTTTTGTGCCTCAGTTTCTTCACCTGTACATGGGGGATCACAATCTGCCTGGCACTTCATCACCTCCAAATGAAGAAGGCTGTCAGTGTTCTCTGAGGATATTTTTACACTCTCTTTGCATAGACGAAGCAGAGTTTTCTCTTTTCAAACAGAATTCAATGTAGAAGCCTCCAATTATTTGTATGGTTAAAAATTACATGGTTACTCATTGTTTCACTCATGCTCATTCCAGTACATAATTGTGCAATTGACTCAGTCCTCAGAGCTCAGGAATCCCAGGGATTAGGGGTGCCTCTGGGATGCCATGTTAACATCTGACATTTCAGAAACAAAAATTAAATTCTTGAGTCATCATTGAGATGACTGCTGGTAATTCAGAAAAAAAGCCATGAACAGGTGATTATGCTTTGTCTTAATAAAATTTCTTGGAACTTTGAAATCATTACTGATAAGATTTTCTGAAGAGTAATTAAATATCTGTGCAGTCTAAAAATCAGTTTATAAACCCAAAATAGATTCTTAGTTCTCCTGCGAGATGTTATGTCAAAGTGATCTCTGTTCATGAGTGAACTCTGAAGAATTTTGGAAGTGTTATTATACAGAAGACAATTTAGGAGATGCGTGTAGCTGAACATTTGCTGATATGGCCATATTTAAGTTAGATAGTTATATTTAACCATCCTGGTAACCTCACCCATCTACTCCCAATGCACATATAATTTAAACCAGAAAAAGAGTTCTTTCCCCAGAACTGCTCAAACATGTAGGAAGAAGTTTTATTTGCAAAAGATATTTTCTAAGTTCACCAATATCTATTTTCAGGTTTGCAATGCTACCCTAATGAGATAACCGTGGACTCAATTTAGTCTTCCATTCTTTGATGTCATTGGCATAACAACAGGCTTGTTTTCTAAAACTATTTGCCACTTCCAGTTTTTGCTTATTAGCTAATTAGTTTGGGCTCACATTAAAAGTCTCTGTGATAATGATAGAAGGAAAGGAAAATAGTAATCAAAGTCTAATGTACTGTTGTATGTATGTGTAGCAGGCCAAGCCAATTAGATGCCTACACATTCCTCTCCTTCCTCTCACCTCCTAAGAAAACAATAGCTTTCTCTTCTTGTTTTCTCTCCCAGCTCTGCCCCAAAAAAGCGACTTAAAATTTTTTCAAAGGAAAGCAAAATAATAAGGAAAGAAACACAGCAACGCTGCAATTGCCTCTTCTGGGAGAGACTCCCCAGCTCACCCAGCTCTCAGAGAATATCTTCCATTTCAAGTCCTTCTCCCATTTACAGGGGCTGGTTTTGCATCTTTTTTACAGCACTGCCTGTCCTCAGCTGATGGACCCTGGCCTCTGGAGGAAGACAACTACCAGTGTTTGCTCTGCCCCCTTGTCTGCCTGGCACGAGGCACAGCGAGTTTCAGACACACCACTGCTGACACGTGGTTATAGCTCATCTATTTTAAAGAAATGAAGTGATGTTGGTCCCACAAATCCCAAGGGTGATTAACCTGCTCCTCTGCATTCATACAATTTATACATGCAGTTATTCCTGGATGTCTAACCTAAATCTCCCCTCCTGCTCCTCAAGTCTGTAATTTCCATTTCTAGCCTAACAAGACATGAATAATTTGTGACATTTATTCCCTTTTTATTTCCAGATACATTTTTCCTATTCAAAGGCTCATTTCAGACGTCTCCTCCCTAAACTGATTCACTCCATTCGATCTTCTCCTTTCAATAATATTTTCTAGCCCTCTAATCACTTCTAATGAATCCAGATCTTTCTTGAAATACAGTGCCCAAAATCAGATCCAAGTACTGTAGTTGACACTTGCTGTCAAGAAACAGAGTGAAAAGATGCTGTAGAACATGTGTCAATAAGACTTATTTTCCTTTTTTTTTCACTATCTATCAGTACCGATGACTCATTTTCAGGTTGTAAACTTTAAATCTTTTTCAGTAGTCAATGCTCTTTTCCTATCTTCTATCTATGAAGTTGATTATTTCTAAGTGTACCATTTATTCTTGTTGGTTTTAAATCATTGCAAGAATCATATTGAGTTCTAATCGTGCCCTTCAAAGTGTTTGCAGTCTCCTCTCAGCACAGTATTATACGTTAAAGAAGAACCCTCTATTCCATTAGCCAACTTACTAATCAACATGTTAAATGGTACCTGCATAGAAAAGAGAGCTGCATAATCTTTAGCACATCCAACCCATTTAAGAGTTCAATAAAACATTTTCACCTTGTTTTGCCAGTCACTGTCTGGTCTTTTCCTCAAGATCACATTTGCCTTCATGAATTATGAGAAACTATGGATGTAGTTCAGAATGGGCACACTAAAAGATGTGACATTTTACTATGAAAGAAAGTTAATTTAAATTACTCTCTAGATCAAATAATACTCTATGAATAGTCATCATTGGCCAAAGTAGTGGCATCATGTTTTGTCTGATGGATAACTTTGAAACTCAAGAGAACTGGTTTAAAAGTTCAGTATTTGCTACCATATGCAACAGTACCAGATCTAAGCTGGGCAAACTTTGAGATCTAAGCAAGGTCGTAGGTACCACACTGCAAATTCAGCCTCCCTGGCTTGCTCAAGGCACTTTTGAGGAATGGTAAGCAGGGCTTGGTTTTTGTGTGGTAACTACTCAAAGACTTGTATAATTCATTAGACACAATATGTAATTTTCAAAAACCAAACTACTTTACATTAGAGTACACAGCATCTCTTAATCTCTTATTTCAATCTAAGGATAAGAGGCCAGAGAAAGACAGGTAAAGAACAGGACAGGTAATTGGGAGGGCAGGAAACAAACATCAAACAAAGTAGAGAACTGACACAATCAGAAAAATCGTGTATCAGAGCTCCTGATTCAGAAAGGGCTCTGAACTTCATCAAAAAATTCAGTGATGGGAAGCCTGATATGATGAAACAGCTAACATTTTCTCAGTACTGTGTCAACAGAAATGTGATTCACTCCTCCCTTGACTTCACGGACAGAGGTAACATCTGTTGGCTGTTAAACCCAGCGTGATTTTGGCTGTACCCAAGTCAGAACAAGTGTCCGTGGGGCTGGCTTGTGAAAAATACCTTTTGACACATGTAGAAACACATCGGCCTGGTTTTACCTCCTGTAAAATTGTGTATAACTGAAATATCAGCAAACTACAACAATCCCTAAGCTAACAGAACCACATACTTTGCTGTTACATTTGAAGAAAATAAAGAAGCTCAGAAAATAAATAAGACCATTATATAAAGTGCCTCAATCATCTGGCTGGGACTATTAATATCTTTCATAGCTCACGGGCCTTAATTCTTTTAGGAAGGCAGCATCGAATGGGAAGAAAATAAGATGAGAGAAATCTCACTTATATTTCCTATCCATTTTTCTCTTAAAATAACAATTCCAATTTTAATTTTACTCTCCTTTCCCTACTAATCAGTCACACCACTTGCAGATTGGTTCAGTGGTGAATAAGAAGAAAGCATAAACATATTTTAATTAAAGACATTTATAAAGTCTTATATAACTAGTGTATAAAAATGTATTACCTTGCTGTATTTATAAATTACGGTTCTTAATGCAAAATCCTGTTCATTTATGAGAAGTAAACTGCTCTTTCTGAGAAATACCCAATTTTATCAATAACAACAGCAGCGCAACTCACATCTTCAGTTCAACTGTAACCATGGTAACTTCAAATTGAGAAGAGTCTGGTGATTATCAATACAACCAAAGGTAAGGGGGTTCATAAAGCTCAGAAATAGCCGTGCTTCAGCAAACCTTGGGAAGGTAAATCTGTTTTCTATGCTTCAAATGTCAGAAGTTAAAAAAAAATAGCAAAGTGTTAGAGAAACATGAATGTCTTTGGGTTGCAAGGTCATTGCACAGGAGGTGCCAATAACGACAGCCAAGGCCAACTGCCAAAGTTGCATTTCCCAATTATTTATTGGTGGCTGAGGAAGAGGTCAAATCTTTCCATTCATGTGCCCGTTTTGTTCTGTCATTCTCCTTACTCTGTTGCAGCCACTGGAACCTTGAAGCAGCCTCTTGCTGCTTCACACACACAAAGCTAACAGAAGGGAAACCCTTTCAACAGCAAAACAGTGAAATATGTGCTGTTTTACACAGATGAAATAACAAGAAGAGATGATTTCCCAGACTACATGATAAATGGCACCTATTGATTAGAATAAAGAAAAACATCAATATTGGTCTGATGTTTTAAATCAAAGACTAATGAAAGGAGAAACTGGGAAATTTAAAATTCTGTTTCTTAGAAATTAAACCCTCACCTGCGGCCTTGAAATGAGAAACTTTTTTTCTCCTGAAAAGGATAAATTATTAGAGGGAGGTATTTTCAGTAAAATGAATGATTCTCTCCAAAGATTACTTTGTCCCTAAACTTTATACCTTTTTCTTCTAGAGACGTGGGATGTTTTTGAGGCATCCATAAGTATCACAGATGTTTAGGGACCACAGCCTATAATGAAAAAAAACACAGTCCCAAGCCTAGTAAGTCATAAATTAATTTCTTAGTCATAGCTCGAGTGCTTGTTTTCTATATAAGGGAACCAAGAACACATAGGGACAATCCTGAACTAATTTTAAGCAAATACCTCTACATTAAAGATCATTAAATACCCTTCTAAACTAAAACCTACAGAGTGTTGTGACGTGAATTCCTTCTTCGTAACAATATTTGCAGCTTTTAGCTGGGAGACATTTGTTTACTGCCCTGGTAGGAAAATTCTTCACATAACATGTAAGCATCTACCAGTCATCTTTACAAATAAGGAACTCAATCAAAACAACTTCTGTCAAGTCAACAGATCAGTTTTCAGCATCTTTTGAGACTTAATTGCTTTTCACAGCCAAGGGAAATGAAATCTCTTTTTGAAATAAGCTTATAATCCTACACAGTGAAGAATTAAATGAAAAATCAGGTAGCAAATCTGACAGAAATTTATTCTTCTATCCTACTTCTGTAATGCTAACAACATTTTACCAGAGACGACTTTTTTTTTTAAAAAGAAAGCTAAATATCACGTATAAAATCATTAGATTGAATTTTTTTTTATGCCCTAGTATGTATCAGTCCTTCAGGAGACCAAATTTTAACTCATTCTGAAATTCCAATGAGATCTTTGCATGTCTTGAGATTATAATTCAGTAGCAAATTGTACAACACAGTGAAATATTTTCAGTAGTATCTATCATTAAGCAAAAATTTAATTAAAAATTTGTTAAGTATTTGAGGGACTAAAATTTACAGATAAAATTAGTAAAAATGTGTAACATCTTAGAATATTGTGAAGAGAAAGCAGAGGGAGCAAGACAACATTAAAAAACTCTTGTACATGCAGAGGTACTCTGGATATGCAGAAGAGTAATTACAAACAGTATTAATCAATGACAGTTTCTCACAGTAAAAATAGTTAACTGCAGTGTTAGCTTTTTAAGCCTATTTAAAAATCTGGAAAAAGTAATCCTGTCACTTATTCCTTCCAGTGCAATAGAAGCATCTCTTTTTTTTTCTTCCCCCTTATGATTGTTCCAGATTAATCAATGGTGATTTAATGCTATTATAATCAAAATCAGTGCATTTGTCTCGTATATTTCTCCTGATAAGTCAACACGTTCATCTGTGAAGCTAATTAGTACAGTATTGGACTGGAAAATGGGAAAAGCAACTAAGCCAACTGCAAAACTCTGTTCACAGCACAATCAAGAAATACACTTGGAAGCTGTAAGCAACCTTTCATTCCATAAACAATTTATTTTCCTAGGTTTGCTTTGTGCTTTCAGTATCTGTGTTTTGCTCTGAGGACAGGCTCCAAACATGTGCTGAATGTCATTAAAGTAGTTTGGGGATGTTGTAAGTGGCAGCATATTGGATGTTTGGATTAATTCGAGAACAACAATTTGATGCAGCTTTTACAGCAATCTTGCAACAAATGACTTCCTGGAAAAAAAAATTTATACCATATTTTGAAGCCATCAGAATGATAAATCGCAGACTCAAAGTCTTTTGTTAAATATTGAGGGCTCATGTAAAGAATGGAACAAATTTGTAGAAGAATGCTGCTTTTTGTCATTTCTTTGAATAGCCATGAATTTGAAAGATTTATTCATGTTTCTCAGAGAAGCTTCTTAAAGACAGTTAACACTAATAGAGCGTGTCATGTGCCTCATAAAATGCTTTCTGTTCTACTGCCTGTAACAGCTCAACTGAAAATTTTGCAAAGATTCATTGCCCCCTTCAGACTTTTTACTTTGTCTTTTTGTAGAAAACATAAAACCCCTCTTTTTCCAACCGTTCCTTCACTCTTGTCTCACAGATGCACAAAGCAATACTTTCTGTTTGATATCGGAGCACTCTTATTAACATTTTCAATGTAACAGGACCTGGACAAACATATAAACTTGGAGGTTAGCCTTGTTTGGATTAGGGGGTTGGACTGGAAGACCTCCAGAGGTCCCTTCATATATAAATGATTCTATAATTCTGTGATTCCAAAACTCTCTGAGTCTGTTTTCCAGACTTGACAATTTACTGTAATTTTAGGCTTTAAATATATCTCCAAATTCAGGTCTCCCTGTTTGGATCCATCTTTTTAGAGTTGTGTTTCTCATGAAACACTGCATTCAAATTGTAAACTGATACCTTATATGACATTTATATGGCCAAATCTGAAAGCTACGTTCCCCATGTCTTTAACCTGGCTTAGATCACACAGGAATGCAATGTCTGAATTATTTATAATGAGGCTGCAGTGTTACAGCTGTTCTCACACAGCAACCAACAAACGAGTGTCCTGAAGACTGGAGAACAACATTTTTCCTATCTCTCCCGCAACATCATTTCTAAAGTTTCTGAGCTAAACATATGTAAACTAAAACAAATGCCAGGGATCTCTGCAGCCAATTTCACAGTATCACAGGTTGGAAAAGATCATCCAGTCCAACCTATGACCCAACACCAACACCCACTCATCATTTAAATTTGACATTATTATTCTTCACCATGAGGGTGGGGAGGCCCTGGCCCAGGTTGCCCAGAGAAGTCGTGGCTGTCCCATCCCTGGATGTGTTCAAGGCCAGGTTGGATGGGCCTTCGAGCCCCCTGATCCAGTGGGAGATGTCCCTGCCCATGGCAGGGGGTTGGAACTGAGCGGGCTTTGGAATCTCTTCCAACCCAAACCATTCTGTGATTTTGTGATTCTATTAGAATATCAGATATTTAACAGCTACAGAAATGAACTGAGATCAGAGACCTTGAGCATTTCCATGGCACATGCGGTTGTCATGTTCCTTCTGACTTTTGAAAAAGTGATTTATTTTAAATGGTTACCTGGGTCTGTGGCAGACATCAGCGACCCAAAAAATAAACAGTCAGTGAAGTGGAATTCCCATCCTTTTAACTGACCAACATGTACCATGGCCTTCACAAATCCATACATTATCAACCTGTCAGGGGAAAGAGGACACAGGCATTCAGACAGAGTATGTAATACTTATGCTTAATTTATAGTATTACACAGCTTCTTATTCTCTTCAGTTTCTTTCAAATAGATGTATCACATGAATACTGAACATAAGCTGGTGTCATACAAAAATTCTCTTTCCTATTCGACTGTTTAAGAATCGTATTGAAATGTCACAGACAATTCCAAAGCAAATTTTCTCAATAGTTGTCATCTGCTGGTAGCAGAGCACAATGCTTTTAGCTGTTTATTTTTCAAACAGAAAGATAACGCAAGCTTAAGAAGACATTGTTAAGACTAATTTGTCTGATGTTGTAGAAAAACAAAGGCAGTTCACTATCAGCTCTTTGTCTTTCTATAATATTTCTAAATGAATTGTTTTACTCTATCAGCTTTTAAGTGTTAGCTGTATTCAAAGTTTCAGATAAGGTCTCCAAATGAGATAGATATTTAACAACTCACGGTGATGGGGAGGCAACAAAGTCACACTTCAAAACGCACAGCTGAATCCTCACTACCTTCACAGGAAGCGCTATCAAATAAGCAGGTAGTGCTGTCTGACACGTGTTCTAACAAGAATACTGAAATATCTTGGGAAATGGAATTATCTTGTTAGAACCTGTAGTGGATTTTTAGATAATTGTACATTTCCAATCTACTTAATAAGAAACCCATTGCATTTAATACCTTTCCTATAAATACAACACATAAATTGACAACTGTGCTCTTCAGACTAAACCAACCGTTTAAGCAGACCCACACACGTCCCCATACTCAGCTACACTTTGCCCTCAGCTGTGCTCCTAAGACATTTCTGAAGTCACTCAATTACGTAAGATCATAGTGACAGATAAAGTGCTGCTAAACAGCTTGAGAGTTAATTACAAGTTGTTTTCAGATACTTTAAGAAGCTGCAGATTTTCTGGACTATAGTAAACTTCCTGCGTTAAGAGAGAAACAGAGAGAACAGAACCCCCCAATGGTCCAAAGTATTTCTGTAGATATTTACATGAGCTGCCTAGAAACAGCCACCAGTTGTTCTAAAGCATTTTATCCAGTTGTGGGTCTCCTTGATTGATGCTCACTTTCTCTCCATTCCCAGAGAATAAGGATTCAAGATCCTTGACATGACATCAGATCCTATTCTCAGTTCTACAGGATAGAACTGAGAGGAATTTCAGTTCTAAATCATGGGTGTTGCTCTGCATTTTAGACTTGAAAAACTGAGGTCAGACTCTAACCCTGTGTATTCCCTGTAATTTTTTGTTACTCAAACACGTCACTCCAGCTCTATCATTGTCTTCAGTGACAGAAATTATTCAGGTGACACAGTCTAATATGTGGTCAATGTTAAAAACTAAAGCAATTTATCTCTGAGAAAAGTTAAACCCAACCCTTTTAGAGTACTACTTGATGGTGCAGTGGGACATTTCCACGATATGCTGAAAAGTTGGCTACTGGATACTTGAGTTCCCAACGACAGTGATATTAAGCATCATCCAGTGCTAAGCAATATAACTGTTCTTAAAATGTGACAAATAAGTGAAAGTGACTCCAAGTTTCTTCCAGAATGTCCCTGTCCCACTATAACACATTCCCAACCCAGTGCTTGCTGTTAACACAGAGTAAGCTATTGACACAAACCAAGTTAACAATATTAGAAACTCTGAATTTGGTTAGAAGGACAATATTTTAATCCTTCTGATACCTGGTCTGTGAAATCACCTTTTTTTATCTTAGTTGTTACTTTTTTACTCATCTAGAACGCTAAGTTTTATTCTTTTTTCTTTTAGAATATCAGAATTGAGATCTTCAGAGCTGCACAAAGGAAATAGAAACCGAGATACAGATCAATGTAAACCTGATTTACAGTGTGGCTTTGAAAATAAACTTGCAAAGTCATTTTATCCCATGTACTTTTAAAAATCTTGGTTTTAGTCTACACTGTAAGTTCTTACAGAAAGTGATTGCCCCTTTTGCCATGAGATCTTTATTTCTGTGTTCTACATGATACTTCTCTGAAAACTCACATTACAAAGTCACTACTATTTTCTGTATGTCTGGATTGTGTATTTATTGTGCAAAGAGTGCATCATTTAGAATGCAGTGTTAGCCCCTTGAGAGCGAGTTCTTTTGTTTTCCCAAAATGAAGTAGCAAGCAGAATACTGTGGAACAGAAATAATGAGGCACAGACCTATGAAAGGACTTAAATAGGAGACTTTTATGTATGTTGAAAATCTGAATCCTCACAGCTGCTGTCTTTGAGCCCTACTGAACTTAATTTTTATCCATAAATCCTCTTGAATCAAACAGATATTTTCCGGGGGGCTTGTCCAGCACTGCGTAATGCATGTACTGGTTGTTTAAAGTAGCAAAGTACAACTAATGCAGAGCAAAGAGCTGATTTGGAGTTGCCCTACCTCCTTATCAAGTCCCTATTATCATGAATAACAGCAATAAACAGTCGCTGAAGATCTCTCAGTTGGACTTAGTGATAATTCAGTCTGTAAATAAAATTTGTGAATAACTGATCTGGTCGTGGGCCAAGGGAGTGATTGTCCCTTTGTAATCAGCACTGGTGAGGCCACACTTAGAATCCTGGGTTTGGTTTTGGGCCCCTCACTACAAAAAAGACATTGAGGGGCTGGAGAGCATCCAGAGAAGGGGACAGAGCTGGGGAACGGGCTGGAGAACAAGTACTATGAGGAACGGCTGAGGGACCTGGGGTGAGGCTGAGGGGAGATCTCATCACTGTCTACAACAGCCTGAAAGGAGGCTGTGGTGAGGTGGGTGTTGGTCTCTTCTCCTAAGTAACGACTGATAGGATGAGAGTTGTGTGAGGGGAGGTTTAAATTGTATATCAGGAAATACTACTTCACTGGAAGGGTGGTCAGGCATTGGCAGAGGCTGCCCAGGGAGGTCGTAGAGACCCCATCCTTGGAGGTGTTTAAAGATGTGCAGTTGTGGTACTTAGGGACATGGTTTAGTGCTACTCTTGGCAGTGCTGGGTTTACAGTTTGACTCAATGCTCTTAAAGATCTTTTTCAACCTAAATGATTCTATGATTTGGAATACTAAAAAATTAATATGATAGAAGATTAAAACTCAGATTAGCTTTGCTGTAGGACATTTCCTACACCCAAACATAACTCTTTTGAAAGTGTGAGGAGAAGCTCATGAAGCCAGAGCAAGTATTTTGCCACTTCAATAGAAAAAGAAAAAAAAAACCAGTAATGTAATGAAACACAGGAGAATTCAGAATTTTCCGGATTGTGCAAGTCTGGCACTTACAAAGTGCCTCATCTCTAAAAAATGCTACATACAATGCTGCTATTACACAGTAGAGGAGATGCTATACAAATATTTGCCTTGCTGAAGTAAGAATCATCTTCTGGGAAACTGAGCTTTAACTGCCATAATTTCCAGTATGAATTGGCAAGTGGACCACATAAAAATCTCAGTACGCAGAATAAACTTTAGACTGACAAATAATCAAAGTAAATAACAGACACTGAAGAAGCATAACAGAAATTCTGCAAGGCTTTAATGACTCTAAGCACTGTGTTGTCCTTACTTTTTTGAAGCTGGACTGAATTAAAGTTTGCCTGTGTGAAAAAAGGGGGAAGGATGCCCATCTGTAGTAGGTCCAGGTTTTTTAGTACCACAGTTCTGCTGTTACCAACCTCTTATTGCCATGCATTGAGGAACGGAGTTTGGAGAGCACGTTGGCTGGCTGGGTACTGCTGGAAGTGAATTTATTTATAAAGCTGTTCTCTAGGAAGGCTGCCCTGGGGCTGGGACATGCTTGAACCAGCTGCTGGTTAAAGGTAGAGGAAAAAAAACAGAGAGCCCTCTTCTAAGGACTTTACAGGGTGATTATTACACGAGAAGGTATCCAAACGCACACGAAGAGCTTGAGATGCAGCTGAACAGAAACCTACTTTTTCTTTTTCGATAGAGTTTCCTTTAACGACAGATTGTTTTAAGAAAGGATCTAAAAAGAGACAGTCAAATTGCTTTGGGGGTTTTTGGGAAGCTCTTGTCAGAAAGTTCTAAATAATAAAACCTCTATCTAGCATACTGCTGGATAATTTGTAGCTTTAAAGCAGAGCCAAGTAGGTTATGTCTTATGCAGAACAGAATGGGGAGGCTGGAGGGAAGATGTAAAGAAAGAAACTGTCAGTTGGTTGGGAGAACAATTTTATCAGGAGCATTGTGAACAGGCACAAATGGGATCAGAGCACATCTGATCGGGAAAAGATACTGGAGTCATCGAGACAGGAAAGATGAAAGCCTGGCAGGGTTTAGCCATAGAGATGAGAAAGGCTGAATAAGAAATATGTCAGTAAGCAACATAACCATTATCTAAACACATAACAAAAGACTCTACTATATCTAAACTTTGCTGGTGAAAAAACAACCCGAGTTACCAGCATTTCTGGCAATGCAAGACAACTCCCTGTCCAAAAGAATTGTTGAGAGGGGCTGTAAATGCATGAACAGTGAACAAAAGGGGACAAGGTGACAATGGCAGGCAGGCTACCTTTGCTTAACATAGGTTAGGTACATCTGAGATATGACCAATACAGGCTGAAATAAAGCATACAAATGGCTCATGGTAAAAATACACCTGGATGGTGCTGTCAGGTGAGAAAACTTGTGCTGAGCTTTGCTTCCTAAAAAAACACGGTCAACTTCTCAGCGTATACACAAGCACCACAGTTCCTATTTCTGCTTCAGAGCACACTGAAAAACTATGGCAATAAATCCAAATTGGCAGAATGCGTCAGAGGATGCTGCAGCTTTGGTAACTGCTTTCTCACATGCAAACTACAGGGGAAACCTATTAGTTCTAAAAGAATCTGCTCTTAATTTAAATAGCAGAAACTAGTAAGGGAAGATGTACACTCCACGTTGAACATCCTCAACAGAGAGCCCCATCTGCCTGATGACTTTATCAGCAGTTGTGTGTTCTTCAGTTTTCTTATTCACTGCAAAATCTCACTGGTAAGGGTTTTGATTGCATTAAAGGTTTAAAAAGTATAATTCCAGATCTAAAGTGTTTGTGCAATTGTACTGTGAAGCATGAATGAGACTAGGAATTTAAATCTTTCTTGCCAAAAATGTTTTCTAACCTGCAGAGAATTTTTCATCTCATATTTTAACTCCCCAAAGAATCTTACTCTATCTAGACGTGATTATCTTGTAGCCTGAAGCCAGCTGAAGACAGCAACAGATTGTAATCATGCAAGCAAAAGATGAAAAAAACCCCCTGAGTTGCATTCCTGTCTTTTCACAAGGAATAGCAACATTAATAAGCCAACAACAAGAAAAGTAAATTATCTTATTCTTGCTGGTGTATGAAGTTACATAGTGATTGACTGATACCACAACTCTAATAAATCACTATTCTAAATTAAAAATGTATGCCCAAAACGGTAAAAATTAGGGCTGAAAACTAAATATTCATTCCTTTATTCTGATATTTCTATTTCTACCTTACTAATATATTTCTACAACTTTTTCTGTACAGTGGAATGCTCCACGTCAACTGTTTTGGCTACAGTGATGCTTTGTTTCCAAACGCTCTATGTACTAGTATATTCTTCATTTTTTGTCACCTTTTAAATCAGTTTTGTCACTAGAAAGGATATTATCATGGGAATTTCTTCGATAAATCATTTGATAACTAATCAAAGCAAGAGAAAACTTCAGTGACGTGTCTCAGGTAACAATAAACCCATAATAAATTTGCCCTATGCAATTCTGTATAAATCACAGAAGAAACCCTCCTTGGCTATAGAAATAACTGGAAGAACAGAAAGGAAACTGGCTTTAGGAATGCGCTGCACACCAAGTTACCTGAGGCCCAACGCTCAACAGCTGTGCAGCAGAACTGTGTGCACAGCTTTAGCATCTATAGGTCAGACAGACACTCCAGAGAGCAGAGCTGGGATCCTGGGAGGTCGTGTGGTGATTTAAGAAGTGCTTTTGCTTTGCGTCTCCCAGTGAGCAATGGGAGAGATCTACCACCAATTTTTTTCACAAGTCATGGACTGCCTTCTGTTCACTTCTTAAACCAGAATTTTTCATGGGAAGGACTAATGGAGAGAAACTCACTTCAGACCTCAGAAACGCTGTTATGTGTGTGTATGAGTGAGAAAGGCTGCACTTCAGTAACTACGGTGCTCAGGGAGCTTAGCTCATTAGATATTCCCGTGTATTGGGTTTTTGGGAAAGTGATGGCTGTTCAGAGTTATTCAAACAACCAAGCAAACAGATACTGAATGTGGAATGAAAAAAAATCCAGCCCAGATTCCTGCGTTTCAATTTGGGAGCTACTGGCAATAGAAAAAGTGAAGAGAACCGAAATATGCTTCAAAATATTTCTCCTAGGTTCTGCAGCCCACTGGTGTTGGCACAGGACCAAAGTGAGAGACTGTCCGTGCACTGAAACTGGGAGAGATCAACTGCAAGCACACCCAGACCTGGGCTTCAGCGTTTGCTGTAGCTGCACCTTTTTTGGATGCCCACCCAACCGCGCGGCTGTCGTGCCCGAGTAAGAGAAATGCTTTGACTTTAGGAAAGACAAACCATGTTTGTGTTTGATGTTCCAGGACTGCCTGAATGAGACAAAGCAGCGATCAGAAAGCCTGAGTGTCTGAGCCTTTGCCTACTTAAAGACAACCTGCTATGCAGTCATGCTGAAGAAAGTAAAGAATTGCTACAAGTCAGTGTGAATTTTATTTCAGTTTGTCTTCTGTAGTATATTTGACCATGGAAAATATCTAGTGAGATATAGAGGGGTTTTCCTTTAAAATGGCAAAAAAAATTTGCCCAGGTTCAAAATTTCAAGATGCAATTGTACTGCTAATGATGTAGCAAAAGTAAATGAAGAGGGGGAAAAAAAGGGATTAAGGTGTGGACCTACTGAAAAGTTAGTTGAGGTCACCAGAGATAGCTGGAAACTCTCAATAAATGGATTTCAGTTTTTTTTTAAAAAAACCCACCTCTTCTTTTCAGACTGCCTTTCAAATAGTCCTTACTGTACTATAGTCTTACAGTTTTTGCATCAAAGACATACAAACCAATTCAAACAGCTCACAACTGCACAATATTATTTAATGCATTTTTAATATTCCTCTAATGAGTATAACATAGCTTCAGGATCCCCGTGTTCCTGAGCTCCATTTAAATCAGAGCCATCACGCATTACATACATAAAAAACTGAATCTCTTTGCAATGAAAAAGCTGCACTTGATCTTTAAGTGATGACTAAAATCTCATAATTTCTTGGCCAAATGAGCCATGAAACACTGTCAACTGTACTGTGTCTAAATCATCGTGCCACTGAATATTTTATTGCACTAGAAAGATTTAAACATTACATCAACTATCTACTCAGTATTATTAATTGAAAGAACCTCCAAAAGACGCTGAATAATTGACAATTGTGCACGCATAATTTGAGACAGATATCCTCTTGACAGTATAATAATGGCAGATTATTTTAGAAATGCCTAAATTGCCATTGTACAGGAGGTGGTGGAACAATACAAAAAATATTGCACTTCTAAGTGACTTCCATACGAAGAGAGAAGGATTGAAAATACCAAGTTTACAGAGGGAAAATAGATAGCAATGGCATTACCTACAGGAGTTAAAAACATTGTATTTTGATGTCAGTAACTGTGAGTTCTCAGATTACACAACCTTTGTCACATGCTGAACACACACAAAGTCAGTCAGGGTGCTAAACAATTGGCTAATTCATTCAGTCAGCTATGAATTCGGTACCCCAATTAGTTATTTGGATGATTACCATTATTAATAGCAATCATAACATGCAAGAGTCTTTCTTTGCCTTCAAGATGTCAATATCCTGATGAATTTGGCCTGGTCGAAACAATCAAGAGTTTTGAAAGTTCAAGAAAACCTTTTACAGTCAATTATAAAATTGCCTTCTATAACAGAAGGTTCTTTCTAGTTCCTCAGCTGAGTGGGTGCTTTGTATTCTGAAATGTGAACACCCCTAATCCAATCTCATTATCAATATAAATGTGTAACTTTATTGAACACTCTGCTTAATCCACGGCTTTAACAGCAGCTGAAAGCATTAAGTATTGCAGATTAGCTACAGGCCAAGAACAAAAGTTTGTATCTGTTTTCTTCAACTTTGAAGCTTCAAATGTGCTGACCTTAAATATCATCGAGGATCACCTCGTTATTATACTGACAGAGGGATAAATAAGGATCATTTTGTCTTATCTTTTCAACCTGAAGTGTCAAGAAAACTTTTATATGAGTTTTCTTCAGAACTCCACATAACAGCAGAATCCTCCTTTCAGAAATAGGTTTCAGGACAGCTGAGAACGTAAAGACCTGTCTATGAAAAGCCTTCAAATGCCACAAACCTGAATAATTAAAAGAAAAAAAAAAGGAAGCCTGATTCAGCAGAAATTCAGAAGAAAAGTATTTTGAGTCAAGGAAGTGAGAACGTATAAAGTTTGAACTCCTCCAAGAACAGAGGCATTGCTAGATACCAGCCTGCTATCAATCTATTCGGAAGACAGACTTATACTTCTGCTTATTATTCATGCTGAACTAATTCATGAATAATTCACCTATTCTCTGAATTTCAGAATGAAAACCCTCCAAAGTTTCTGAAACAGCAATATTTTTCCCCACATTTAAAAATAGAATCATAGAACCACGGAATGGTTTGGATCAGAAGGGACCCCAAAGCCCCATCTAGTCCCACCCCCTCCCACTGGATCACAGGGGGCTCAAAGCCCCATCCAACCTGGCCTTGAACACCTCCAGGGATGGGGCAGCCACAGCTTCCCTGTTGCCCAGGGAAGAATTTCTTCCTAATGTCCAATCTGAATCTTCCCCCTTCCAAATTAAATCCATTCCTCCTCGCCCTGTCACTCCAATGCCCTTGTAGAAAAGCCCCTCCTCAGCTCCCTTGGAGCCTCTTTCAGTACTGGGAGGCTGCTCTAAGGTCTCCCCAGAGCCTTCTCTTCTCCAGGTTGAACAAACCCAATATACAACCTCAAAATACAGTGTAAGTATTGAATTTTTCATATAAAATATGAAAGTATTTTATTTAATATTTCCCATAAAATACATAAACTCCACGATGTTATTTGCAAGGATCCGTTACAGCAAGTTGTCACTGAGCACCTGATGTTCCCTTAAAAGGGAGACAGATAACTATGATAAGCTTGTGATTTCAGAATAATGTAAATTAGATTAGAGAATAACCTGCTGTACAATAGGGCATGAAATAAACTATAGAGAAACATATTTGAAACCATTTTAGCATTTTTATTGGATTAGCTCAGTCAAATAGTGATACAAATGCTCAAGAATCAAGAAAAGAGGAGTTCATACTCATACCATAAGTGGAGGTTGTCAGGCACCCTAGGGGTACGTGTAATTTATAGTGCAGTTTTGAGATGTAAAATAAATTCTTAGTTGAAACTGTTGAGCGTTTAGGTCATACAGGGACCTTGCTAAGGCTTGAGAGTTTTCAGGTGTCTCCCTGGGCTTGGTTCAGTCTCCCACAGAAATAAGGGACAGAAAGAGTATCAGCCTTGAGTTCCAGGTTTCTAAATTCGGTTGTGGTACCTCTTGGGATATGGTTCAGTCTTGTTGCAGCTTTTCTTCCTTAGTAACTGAAATCCTAAAATTAGACCTCTGAAAGTCTGGGAACCTCTGTAAGTGTATGGGCAGGAAAAGAAACCCATCCAACCTTTAACGAACAACCTAAGTTTGGCTTTATTTTTTAAACAGCATCCTTGCGTTAGCAAACAAAGATGGAGGAGAAGGACAAGATTTTTTATGTCCAGGCTAACTCCTGGTTCTTCTTCTATAGAAGACCACTAATGTGCAATGATATTCACTGGTCAAGCGAAAACCATGATTATTTTCTTGGAAAAAATGAACGAATTAACTGAATGACAGGTACCCAGATAGGTCTAATGCAGTATGGAACTGGTGTGATAAACTTCTTGAAGTAGGAAACTTCAAGTGCAGTAAATAACTTCTCAAGGTGAAAGTGTTTGTCCTGATAGATTCAGAATGAGTCAGCAGGACACGAGCCTCAAAATACTTACTTAACTCACAGCAAACAGGTTATCTCCTGCTTACACTGCTGTCCTTAATTGGGGTGCTGGACAGAAATGTTCTTTTAATACATTAAATATAGCAGCAGATTCCCAAAGCAGCCCACTATCGTGCTACTGTTTTTTTTTATTTTATTTTGAAACACTCATATTTAATAAGTTTGTGGTTTCTGAAATTCCAATAATAAAAAAATTGAAAAGTATCAGTGTCTATAAATGAGATAATTTTGCAGGATTATGAGAGCTTTATCTTGCCCAGCCTGCGTTCCCTATTCCTGTATCATTCGGATTACATTGTTCAGTAGGTACACAAAGATTTCAATCAGAACCTTCACACAGTGTTGTTGGTTCTGTTCCATAGAACAGAGCTTTTTCTTCATTGTAGTTTTGTTATTTTTATATCAAAATGCATCCAATATGCACACTTTAAAACAGTTCTTTAATTATGGTTAATTACGATAATGACAGTGTTGTGCTGAAGATTTGACATTTCTCTCTCTGATGCCATGGAACTCCTATGGCAAAGACAGCTCAGGCAGTTACCAGTTAGAGGAGCACTGGGAATGGGAGAAGAGTGAATACCGAGCAACCAGATGGAAACAGGTGACTTGTGTTCCTCTATTCACTGCCCATTCCAGCCACTCCTCCCCAGGCAGTCTCTGGGAGTGCGTTTGTGTCAGTGACCAAAACCTTCTGCTGGGTGTGGCGCCAAAATCATCTGCCTGCGGCCTCAAGAGGGCTTTAAACTAACTTGTTCCAGCCTTTTCACACAAACCCCCTTGGGGCAAAGACTAATTATAAGCAAACACAGGGCATGTTAGGAAACTGCCTTTGTGAAGTGTGTGAGGAGTGGGATTAGGTAAGTCATTCCCCAATCCTCTGTTTTTAAATATGTTTAAAAGCAAACGACATGTTTAAGGTAACGAATGGCAATGCAAACAAAACCCCCTGTCCATGTTACTGAGAAGGTACCAGATATTTAGAATGCCTGCTGCTTTTTGCCAGATCTGGACTACACCAGGACGACTCACAAACCTTTGCCTCGCAGGCTTTAACCTTGTAAAAAAACCCTACATAGAAATTATTATTTTTATTCTGGAGTTTATCCTGCATGAACCACGCAGCAGAATATTCTGGGGCTCTGTCCTACACCCATGCTCTTCACTGGAAACAATCAAGGGCAGGCCCTGTTTAAGCTTAGGAATTGCCAGGAAATGCGGCTGGTTATTGCTGGCAGAAGGCAGCAGGTGGAAGTTATTGCTTATTCCTTCTGGTTTGTAGGATATAAACCTATAGGATACTATAGGATTGAACCTCTACCATAAATTTACAGATGTGTCAAGATCTACTTCACTCACTTGCCAGTTTTTCATTTCCTTTCCCCTGAAGGCAGAATGACCTCCTAAGGAACTGTATTTTATTTCACTAGCACTAGGATCCGATTAAGACGACTTACACAGGCACAAGATCTATAAAAGAGAGTTTTACCACAGCATTTCTGAACAGTTTGTGGAAATGACATCTTTAGGACAGACTGACTCAATGCATCTCACGAAGGGCACTTTTCCAAACTCCAAGGCTTGCACATGCCCAGTTACAGGACAGGCTATTTCTATTACAGGGTCTTCATGATAGTTATGAGTCTTGGTTAAGAAAATTTCCCATTCTACAGAGTGAGGGTTGGCAGTCTTTAAAATCTAAAGTTACTTCTGCAGTTTTTAGTTGAAATGATTAAGCCGAAAATTGCCTTAAATGTTTCCTGGGTGAGGCAAATGAATGATAATTAAATTGATTAAATGGAAATGCATTTCTGAGGTATTGACTACTTTCACATGGAAAATTTAATTTGTAAATACACCAAGAATAAATGTTTGATGAGAAAAGACGGAGACGTTTGTGTATGAGATTTTGACTTTGGAACATCTCTAACACAGTGACAGTGGATTACAGGGCATATAATTCTTAAATGTGTATGTAAAAACATCAAGCCAGGGGACAAATAATTTTTGCTTAACTTGTGAATTACATGTCAAATCAAATATAAACACGAATAAGGCAAGTATAGGGAATCTGACTATTTGAAAATAACATTTAAAAACTCTTGTGTCTCCTCTCCTTCCCTTGCTCAGACTGAATATTGCTCATAAACACGGATTCCTGTCAATAGGGTGTAAATGTGGAGCAAATTCTTGGCTTTGGACGTACATCACTATTCATTAGGCAGGACTGTCAGTCCACTACGCTGCCCTGGACATGTTTTGTACATTTTAATGGTATTTGAGTATTTAAAGAGCTTGGAGAAGAGCCCCCTTTTCTTTTCTATGCAGGGACAATTCTGTTCGATGAATCACATAAACATTTATGTATCAGTAAAACCTATCTGTCTGATAAAATGCTTTAGAGGATACAGTGTTTACTGACATAAATTAGCTGATAATGAAAAGGAGGAAAGCAAACTCAGCTTCTCCTGTACAAACAAGCTGTTTATTTCACTGCAGGTTGTTTTTCTCACCAAGCCTATGACAAATGACTGAACAACATTTTTCCTTTACAAGCTGTATTAGGGCAGTGTTCCAGCTCTGAGTTGTTCCAGCCACCTCCTTTTCCTACAGGGATCTTTACCCTGGCTTTAACCAGCACTTCTGTGCTGGGCGATGGAAACAGAGGCTGTATTAGACCTGAGAACTGGGTACTAAGCTTAAACTGACCTTGAGTTTCCAGGTTTGTGAAGGCAGAACAACATTACCAACTGGTGGAAAAGCAAGTGCAACTTACTCTGATTCAGAGTGAATTCACAAATCTGTGCCACGTTTTGCAGCTACATTCACATCTGATAAAGCAGGCACAACTGGGAAGGAGAAATACAGCCTTTAACCACAACTGCAGGGGAACTCTGGGTGAGAAGGATGCAATGTAATTATCATGGCTAAAGTTAGTAAGGACAGGGAGGCAAGTGTCACTATTCCTGCAAAAGCATGCCATGGGATCTTTACACACACATTATTCAGAGTTTTACAGTTCTCCTGAAGCACAGGTACCCTGGCATGTTGTGCTGGGCAGTATTCTGCTGGAGTTGAAAGGAATATTTTCCAAACCACTGACACTGCTGTTTGGCGTTTCCAGCACTCCAGCATTGGCTTCAAAATTCTCCCCAGAGCCCTGTGCTGCTGTGGGCCAGGACACGGGTGGAGCTAAGCAGCCGTGGAATAGTGCCCTGCAATCAGACATAGACTTGACAAGAGGCTGGGAAATATTTTTCCAGCACTAGGACTGATTAGACATTCACAGCTAGAGCTGAAGCACTGTAGAAATGCAAATAGATTTGTTCTCTATAATGGCAGCAATTACTGCTGTGCCTCATCCTATAGCTGGATCAAAGCAGAGAGAAAAGGACTGACATTTCTGCACACCAGAATTGCTCCTTCATTATTTCCATGCTCCCAGGTTTTTATGAATACTGGACAAAGTACCAAAGAATACACTGCAGAATAGCCTTTTAGGCATGCAATAATGAGCTATGTGGCCTAATAGCTCTTTTCTTGCTCTACTTTCTGTGCCTCCACGATCTACTTCTTCATTTCATGACTTCAAAGGTCAGAGAAAGATTATATTCCTAAACGAGCAAGACTGAAGAACATTCCCTTCTTGGAAGGACACTGGTATAAATTAACTGATGTTACATCACTGAACGTTGCCTACTATGAACTGTGGTAACTTTTGGTTGTGATACTACACAGCAGATGTAGCCAAATTTGTTTAACACACACACATAGAGTTTTAAACAGTATCTATTTAGACTTCACTCTAAGCTGCAAGCTGCAGAAATATTTTTTTATCTCTCTCTCTTTTATCTCATCTGGACAATCCATTACTCAAAATGATTGCCAGTTGCAGTTTGTACCATAGGTTAAACTGCGGTTCACGAGATACAGCTCATATCCCATTAGACAGATCTTTCTTAAACCAGGCGGGGCCTCCACAGATGGGAAAAATTTTGAGGCTACTCACAAAAGCAAAAAGTGCTTCAGAAATGAGTAAACAATTGGTTTTGGCTGCCTGTTGGTATAGCTGAAAGTAATTAAGTTAGTAAGTATTTCTGGTATTCCTTCTCAAAACTTTAAAAATTGGCCTTAAGATCTCTGCTTCCTCCAGTCTGGAATTCTTGCTGTGTTATCTTACATACTATATTCAGATTTTTATACACAGGCACACATGCAGCCTTCTCTTTTCATAGCTATTTCTCCTGTACAATAGTCACTGGTCTATGTTTTGGAGCACTGAAAGGCTTAGAGACATGACAGAATTTCTCACACTCATCAAACACCTGCTGAAGTCAACAGACGTTGAGCTGTATGAGGAAATAACGATGACAACGTTTTTGGTAGTAACAGAGTGTGCAGTGAAAAACCAAACAATATGAAAGACAAGACAGACGAGCATAGCAGAGCTGTCTGCGGGTGAGCAATAGCACCAGCAAACAGAGATCAGGGAATAAATCTTGATCCCACATGATAGATGAGGAAGCCTCGGGACTGGAAATGAATGTTAAACACCCGTCCGACCACAGGAACCCCACCAGCATCTCCAGCCCATTCGTGACCGGGGCTTTGCCACCCTCTGCTGTACAAATCCTTCCTAAGCAGCAGTCACTCACCGAGTTAAAGCCTTTTTTGATGCAAAGCGTGTTTTCTGAGGCACGTAACTAAAACAGAGGGCATCTTCCAGTAGCCTTTTACTTCACAAACTGCTACATGAGCTCGGTTCTGGGGTGTTCCCAGCTCCCTGTGCAAACCCCGAAAGGGAGCTCTAAGTTTAAATTCAGTAAGTACATTTTTTGCCACGTCTTTCAAACACTTCATCTGGCCGCAGCTGGGACACAGCACGGCGTCCACAGGATGGGCAGGATTCTGCACCAGAGCCAATCTATTGCTGCCATGCAGCACGTGACTGACCCAGCCTCAGGAATCCCCTAGGATGGGTTGTCCCCAGCTTTCCTGGTCTTGCCTATCTTGTTGGAGCTCGAGCCTGAAGAATAGCTGAGCCTTGCTGACCTGACTGTTTGAAATTTGTAGCTGCCTTTGCTGATTGAAAATATTTTCAATCTCAAATTAATTCTAGTGAGTCTTAGAACTTCTAAAGAGTAAAAAACAGATGCAGGAGCTCCATTTACACGGACTGCAGCTTGAACCTATTCGGTGGCATAGAAAGATGAACTGCCTGCAACACCTCGCCAGGAGAAAAAGCACAGATGAAAGGAGGAATCCCGGCACTAAGGATTTTACATTTCCATTGCACTTTGATGTTCAGCTCTCGCTCCCCTCCCTGCCCGAAGAAAGCTATCACCACGGTGTGTGACTACACGCTTCTAAGTGGTTGAATCTGCCTCCAGGCACTCTCCTCCTCGTCTTCCTTGCTACATTTGAAAGATCATCTGCCTCCCCAGCATCTGTTCATGAGTGATGACGATCAAGGCTAAAGGAAGAGAAAGGGCATCCCAATGGCAGTTTTATCAACTGGAAATTGTACATGAGGCTTTCAAAACAGGCTAGGAAGAGGAAATTAAGAATAGGTTAGACTCTGATGATTAAGGAGATCAAAGAAGTGAGAGAAAATACCTCAGGAGAAAGTATCTCAGGCATCAGAGGCAGAAAGCCCTGCAGAAAAGGAAGTATGAAGGCACAAATATCTCAGCACAGGATCTTGGCACCAAACTGTTACACATTCCCTTGAGATAGGGGCTTATATAGCATCACTACAGAAAGAAGACAGCATTCCAGGAGGGATATTGGCTGAATAACGGTGCAGTGTTTCCATCCCCAACATATTAAAAACAACACCAAAAGATAAATAATAAGCCCTCAAAGAAGATTTTTATTAAATAACATAGTTTATATTCTTTGGCTTGTTCAGCTTTTAGTGTGCAGTTGGATCATGTTTTCAAGTTTTTCTTCATAATGAGGCATTAAAAATAATTGAATATGAAGTTTTTGAACAAGAAGGATATCCTCAAGTGTGGCATTCTAATTAAAATATCAGAGACAATGAGGTTTACCAATAAAACCAGGTCTGATAATACAGAGGTGTGGCACACCTCTGAAATGCATTGCCTGGCTTCAGCCATCTGTCTTGGCTGTTACCAAAGGTTTTTGTCCTCATAACACGGTGGAGTTTGCTGTTGTTGAAGAGACTTATGTAGTCAGAACTGGAATAATTAATTCTTCCAAAGTAGAAGCCACCCAGAGGCCAGTACCCAATGAACAGAGGAAGAACGCAGAGGAGGAATAGTTTTGAGTGGCATGGGTACAGACACCTTGTTTACAGCCAATGGCAAGCTAACCTCATGGTGTGACATTTTTTTCTCCTCAGAAAAAAGGTCTTCCCGAGGCTCTTTATTGAGGGGGGATATTATCTGAGAAACTTTGATGGACTGTTTGCCCTTCATCAAGCATTTGTGGGAGGTTGTTGGGAAATGTGTTAAAGTGATCCCACTGTGCTCTACTGATGTGGCAGCAGCCTGCCTGGATGCTTCACAGCTTTCCCAGCCCAACCTAAGGAAAGAATGGCCTGGTTTAAACAATCCGTGAGAAAAACTGGAATTGGTCCTTGCATTATGTTGAATATCTTTTACAACTAGAGCCCAATGGCTGTTTGACGCTGCGCTGCACTGAGAGCCTATGAACCAACAATTCAGCCAGAGAAAGAGGGTTTATACTCTGAGAGAATGAAGTCTGAATGAACCTTGGGTGACCACTGCCCGCTCTCCTATAGGGCTGTGTTTTCTCCTGGCCAGATCCTAACACGCAAGGAGGTGCATTTGAGCCCTACAGATTTTCCAACCAGGCACCTGTTCCAGAGCAAACACCGAAACCAAAGATGCCCTTCCCTCACAATGAGCTTTGATCACCAGCTAATGGTGCTCTCCTTGCTACTCTAATAGCACATTACTTTGTTATCCTGCCTTTGTTAATCTTGTTACTCTTTTATTCCCTACTCAATTGAGCCACCAGCAGGGAAAAACTCTTCCTACCTTCTTAGCTACCGGACATTTTTAAGAGATAAATACACACCTTTACTACACGCACCGCACATGCTTCAGCCAGACTGTGGTGCAAAGAACACAGGAGAGAGTGCTCATGGACCCTTGTGGGAGATCTCGTCCTAATTATGTGCATTTCTTACATTAGCAGAGTACACAAACAGGACCACCTATTGCCTGACTGATAACAACTGATACTGCCCTATAGTAACACCAATGCATTGCAGGTCACTATGTCAGTCACAGATTGACCTATTCCTTCATGTTTTAAAAAAATACATATTTCATCCTTGTTATATATAAGAATTATATGGAACATCCATACAACTGAAGAGATAGTTTTGAAAGGAGAGGAAATTACTTCATGTTACTTTATGTCTTGGTTCACTGGGAAAATACGACAAGATTTATGTGCTTACAATTATCATTAGATCTTAATTTTTTGCAGGTTTAATGACTGCCTTCTCTTCCCACTATTTTTAAGTAAGTTGTATTTTCACAAATGCACCAGTTTGATAGCCCCAAAGACAGAGAGCATCTGTTTGCCTATAAAGGCAATATATTTACAACATTCAGTTCCACAAACTGCTCCTGAAAGAGCGCTTCAGTCACACACTGGAGGGGATAACAAGAGGATCAGGAATATAAAACTCCCCGTCACCTTGCCAAGATTACTAATGAGGCTGTGATTTGCTGGGGAGAGGTTGCAACTATAATGGGGTTTGCAGTCTATTCCTTTTTACTAGAAATGCATCGTAACAACCAGGTCAGGCTTCTGAGTCATTTCCAGTTCTGCAAGTGTTCCCATAACCAATGTAATTTTGTTAGCAATGTCCTTAAACTGTAATGCCATGATTCCAGTAACTTAGATAACTAAGTAAAAACCCTTGAAAATCAGGCTGATTATTAACATCCTGATGGTTAGGCACAGTGGAACTCCTTCACATCTATCACAAACCTCATCTTCTAATAGAAGTTCATCAGAATTGTTTAATTTACTGTGTTATTCGGTATCCTTGACTAGATCACTGTTTAAGGAGTGACACGTAAAGGATGATGCTCGTTTGGCAACTTGTAGTATATCCTTACAGCCTAGAGAAGAGGAGGCTTAGGGGAGACCTCACCACTGTCCAAAACTCCCTGAAAGGAGGTTGTGGTGAGGTGGGTGTTGGTCTCTTCTCCCAAGTGACAGGTGATGGGACAAGATAGAATGGCCTCAAATTACATCAAGGTAGGTTCAGATTAGACATGAAGAAAAAATTTCTTCACTGAAAGGGTTCTCAGGCACTGGCAGAGGCTGCCCAGGGAGGTGGTGGAGTCGCTGTCCCTGGAGAAGTTTAAAAGCCCGGCAGATGAGGTGCCCAGGGATGGTTCAGTAGTGGACAGGCATGGCTGGACTCGATGATCTCAAAGGTCTTTCCAACCAAGCAATTCAGTGGTTCTTTGAGTACAGCCAGCGCTCAAAGCTGGAGAAAGAGCGTTCTGGCTGCCACAGGCTCTGGGAACCATTCCCGTCACACAATTAACAAAAGGGCTGGCTCTCCCTCCTCATTTGGAACAGGAGCCAGTTATCCTTAACCCAGATGCTCCCAAACTGTGTGGATGGGTGCCCCCAGCGTCGACACAGGGAGAAGCTCCAGACAGAAGCCGGACATCTGAAAAAAGGTTTTCTTTTACATAAAACGAAGTGTTCTCTTCCCTCCTTATTTTCCTTCACTCGTCTAAACACTGGCACAACCCCCAGGGCTCCAGGCGATGGGCGGCGAGCGCCACCTGCGGGCTGAGACCGGCACTGCAGCCACCCCTGTCCGTGCCCCTGCCCCGTCCCTGTCCCTGTCTCTGCCCCTGCCCCTATCCCAGCCCCAGCCCTTGCCCCAGCCTCTGCCCTAGTCCCTGTCCCATCCCCTGCCCCGCCACTGGGTCTCTGAGCACCCTTCCCACCTTCTCTCAATGCAGTGCTGGATGCAATTGTTAAATTTCTATTTTCTATTCTCTCCTTGCTTATTTGTACTTGAAAGGTAGTTAAGATGTTTTTCCCCCCACTCTCCTCTGAAGTGTGTGTGAAGAACTACTGATGACCTATTTTTAAGAGAAAAAGAGCTGTCAAACACAGGACAAAGCTCAACAGCCATGGGACCTTTCAGGATCACAGAATCACAGAATCATAGAATACTTTGGGTTGGAAGAGACATTTACAGGTCATCCAGTCCAACTCCCTGCAGGCACTGGGACATCTCTAACTGGATCAGGTTGCTCAGAGCCCGATCCAACACTTCCTTGAATGTTTCCAGGGATGGGGCAGCCACCACTTCCCTGGGTCTCACCACCCTCAGTGTAACAGTCTTCCTTACATTCAGTTTAAATCTGCCCTCCCTTTGTGCAAGACCATTATTTCTTGAAAACCAGTATTACTTAATAAAACCATGAGTAAGGCTCTTGCACTGAATGCCTGACTTGGGCTCAAACACAACTGTTACCTTTGGCCACAGCCGAGGGCTGTTGTGGAAAAATGCCAGAAGAGGATTATGATTTGGACAGGAAACCAGATTTGGAGAAATTAAGCCTTCCAGCTCAGGCAGTGCTCTCTGACGCTGCCCTCACTGAGGCCATTCTCTCTTGTGGTACACAAATTTTTGATCCACCCAACAACGATGGCAAAAAAAGTGCATTTCAGATACAGAAAGTGGCCCAGTGATCAGAGCAGGGCATGGGGCTTCGGAGCTGTCTCCCAGCTCTGCTGGTGACACTGCGTCAACAGTCGCACACCTTAACCTCTTCACTGAGATTTTTCTACATCTAAAGCGAGAGCAATGCTCTGCCTCTGAGACATCAAGCTGAACACAGAAGGCATTTTAACCTCTTTGCACGAGAAGGTCTCTGTAGCAGACAGGTTAGATGGGTACTAACGCTGTGCTACAGCACAGGCTGGGGATTTCTGTATGGGCCAGATCACATAGCATAATTAGGAAGATTACTGAAAGCTGGTTAAATGAAGTCACTCATTGTGGGAGGACTTGTGAGTGGAAAACCCACTCTCTTGCTGGGTTCCGAAAGTAATGAACATTGGTTTGAAATACAGCTGGCACCTGGTTGCTAAAGCTGTTCTGCAGAAGTGGATGCTGAGGTGCATTCAAATTTGACCAGAAAAGGCTCAGAGTAACTGGCTCTAAGTTTTGAAGTTAGCCTTAATTTCATCAGGAGAGTGGACCCGAGGTCAGCTCTATCCTAATTATTGGGTGACTGTGACAAAAGAGTGGTGAAGAGCAATCTCGCTCAGATTGTTGTCCAAAGGGAGAGGAAGGGAAATCAGCTGTATCCACATCAGAGGGCAACTGCAGAAACCAGATGATATTAGCAAGAGGATTGAACAACATCAGATAGATTCCTCTGCTTTCCTAATTTCATTCTATGACAGTTGGGTTCCATAGGGATTGCATTAACACACACTCCTTCCCCTCCCAAAATCATATAAGTGAAGAGCACTCTGAGGGAACCTAATGTTCTCCTGTGCAGTCACACTTGGGTTAAATCAAACAGAACTCTGACAATAATCCCTATTCTTAGCAAAATGGATCTTTCCTTATTTTCACTGCTGAGTGGGTTGTAAGGATGGGTGAAAGGAAGGTGAACAATTTGAAAAAATATGTTGTTTTTCGTTTTCAGTCCAAGTAGCAGCAATCCTCTGACACAGCAGGTGGGCTACAGAAAGGCACCGAGGGCGTGCTGTGCAGCTCAGTCAGGGCCTCTATAGATGACCGTACGTTCTTCCCACAGTTTCACTGTTAGTCATTGCCTTTTTACAGATCAAGCTTTTTTTTACCAGTGACATCATCCTGCTCCAAACTTGCAGCGTGCACATAAATACCACTAAACAGATAAAAGCAACAACACTCCCGATAAGGTCAAGGTCAAAACTGAGTGGAGATTGTGGTCTTTAACGTTCCAATTTTGTCATGGCTAAGCTTCAGAGAGAGGGTGGCCAGCTGGAGAGAGGGGACAGCACAAAGAGCAAGCAGTCAGTGTGTCACAGAAATGAAAGTGACTTTTCCTGAAGGTAAATTAGCTTTTTAAGAGCTAATAAAGCCCTTGCTGCAGTAGGAAGTGAAATAATCCCAGTAATTTTTCTTCAGTAAGGCTTCTTCATTGCAGACTCCACATTTCGTAAAAGGTGAGGAGAAAGAGAAACTGCTGGGGAAGGTAATTGCTGGGTATGGGATGATGGGGAACAAGGAAACTGAGTCAAAAGAAAAAGTGGTAGAAAAGTTGAAAGTAGAAAATGGTCAAAAAGAATGGACTAGGGGCAGAATGTGTTCTGCTGCAATGTATGTTGTTTATAGAATCACAGAATTGCAGACTAACTTAGGTTGGAAAGGACCACAGGATATCTCCAGTCCAAATCCCTACTCAAAGCAGGGTCAGCTCTGAGATCAAACCAGAGTGCTCAGGACTTCAGTCACTTAGCTCTTGAAAATTTCCAAGGATGGAGATTGCGGAGCATCACTGGACAATCTGTTCTAATGCTTGACTGTCCCCATGGTGAAGAAGTTTTTGTTTTTATCAAGTCAGACCTTTTTTTAATTACCATTTATGTCTGCCAACCTGTCCTCCCATCATGCACTGCTGTGAAGAGCCTGGCTTTATCTTCTTGATATCCTCCCCTCAAAGCCTCTCTCATATAGGCTAAACAAGGTGATTGTCCTCAGCTTCTTCTGATACAGCAAATGTCCCTGTCCATCTGGGTGGCCATCCACTGAACCTCCTGCAGTTTATCAACATAGTCAAACGTGTGGAGTACAGAGTCAAATGTAATGGAGTTCTTCTCAAAAAATATTAAGAAGAGAGCCAAGAAGACTAGGGAAACACATTAGATCATTCATTGCCATCTTAATGCTCAGAAACAACCAGGAGCTGAAGAAAAGCTCTGTACACTATTTAAATGCCATCTGTGGAGAATCTGACTCTCTGACCAGATCAACTTTTGTAGGTTCTGTCCCCACTGAGCTAGCACCTATCCCTGAGCCATCATGAAAGCTGGTGTGTTTACAAAACATTTCAGCCTAGTAGAGGTTCTGCTCCGTAAAAGACTCATCAGATGCAAGGGTACTCTTTGATCAACCGGCTCAGCAGAGAGATATGTAAAATGGTCGTGGGAACAAAGCATCCTTTGAGCTGGCTTATTATGAAATTAGCAAGGTAACAGGTAGGAGATCTGTGTCACCCTCTCCCTCTCTGCTCCAGGTCAATGAACTAGTGCTGGTACTCTTCCAAACGTTGGTCGACATTTGATCTGTCTAACAGTGAACTGGTCTATTTGAAAAGGACTAAAGGTTGCAAGCAGCTCCATGCTGCTGAAGTGGAATAGGATTTTCTTCCTCTGTTTTAAATTTCTGTTGCACCTTTCACCTGTGAGCAGATGAAAGCACTTTGCAAGCAATTCACAAATTCCTGGGTACATGACAGAGGTCACGCCACTGCCCACCTCCAGTCAGAAGGAGGCGTGGCGTGGCCCACTCCCCAGCAAAGCCACACGACCCGAAGCAGTGCACAGCATGGGCTGAAACAGCAACACCTTCCTCAGTCATATGCTTTCTGTGCAGGTTTCTTATGAAATGTGGAATAATGTCTGTAGGAGATGGCAAAAGAACAAATACCCCAGAGCCATTATACTTCCCTCTCCTCCTGCTTTCATCTCCCCTGCAGCCTGGAATTGTTCTGAGAAGACGGCATGTACTTCTGAGAAGGGCAGGGGACTGTCAGGATATGAGGCCAGAAGGGAAGCATGTTTTCTATTTCAACAGCTCTGTGAAGATGTTTTCCCTGAAAGTTAATACTGAGACTACAAGAGTAGTCTTGCAAACCTGACTTCCAAATGACGCCGCATCCAAGGAAGCTGGGTGGCACAGGTGTATGGGTGGTCTCTAGCCAGAGAAATAGGAGATCACATTGGGTGAAAATTCTTAAATTCATGAAAATCAGGGAATGCAACATTAGGAGATCTATCCAAAAGTATACCTGAAGTAAAAAAATTCAAGCTCCAAGGCAAAAGGGAAGAAATTTCTTAAAAAACACCAACAAACTCCAAACAAACTCTTCGCTCCAGTGTGGGGTTTCTTCTTGGGAAATATCTCAACTCAAATGTTTTTCCTAGTTTGCAGCAAATGCTATTTGCTTGTTTTTCAGAAGAGTGCACGATTTAATTTTTTTGCTGGATTCATGGAGAGTCTACTGGGTATTAAATACCAAATTAAACATCCATTAGATTTTAGATAAGTCCCCTGGTACTCAAAGTTCTACTGTCTCTGCAGTCCCACACCTTTAGTGTTCCCTATAACGCAATGCTTTCAATATCCTTAGCATGCAGAGGGGTTCTTCTGGAAGATACAAATAACTACAGCCTGCTGTTCACCACATCTGCTTATGAGAAGAAAAACTGTGTTTTCTGCATGATCAACTCTGCTGCAGTAAACAATGTCAGATGCTTATTGCGAAATAGCTACAAATTCTGACTGAACTTGCAGCAACAAATGTACTTGAGTTCATCAAAGTGCTCTTGGAAGGACTTTCAGCTCTGTGTGGGTGTTAGTGGTCTGGGAAACACTATTTTATATCAGTGTCTTGATTTAACACAGCTTCTTATTCATAATGACACAAGTCATACAAATCAGAAGCTTTTTTTTTACTACTTTATAGCTTTTAGAACTGCTAGAACTCTCAGAGTTATATCTAAGAAAGCCTCTTCCCTTTTTCACTCTGCAAAAATCCCACACCCAGATATCATAGTGGGTGTGTATTCTCCAGTTTCTCTAAACTCACACTTTACTAATCCATTTTGGATTCACCAACATCTTTAAACAAAAATGATAAGCAGGAACTACCTCTTGCAACTGCAGCTGCTGAGCTGAGAATGAGAATGATTTTAGCTTTGGACTAACCAGAGGATCAGAGTTACTGTGCTGGGGCACATTAACTAAACATGCCAAATCTTTCCCTGCCAGGGCTCAGTGTCAGGTTCCCTTCTTTGGAAAACTCCAGAGAGACTTTGATCGATTTTTTTCAGCTAAATTGTGCCTGTTGAGTTTCCTCTAATCAAGGAAAAATGGTGCAATACTGCCTCATGCCTGAAATGCAAGGCCTGTGTTCACTCCAAGAGGGACACACAGGCAGCCAACCCCCCAGCAGGGCGCCAGCACAGGCACCGTGCTCTCCGAAAGCTGTGCTACAGTCAAACGAGCCTCTGCCCACTACTTCTGGCTTTATTTCCAGTCACAGCCTGAATATATCTGGCTACAGGAGATTAATAGAAATTATTAAAGTCAGACATCTGATGTTCTGGGGGTTTTGTCACTGGGGAAGAGAATGGTCTATATATAAATTTTTGCCTCTTTCTCCCTCAGTTAATCTCTACAGCACCAAGATACTTTAACACTCCCCCTCACCAGTTTCTGTTTGTACCAAAAATAAAGCTTTTATTCTTGCCTGTAAGGAGGTTAAGCATTTGCTATTTACAGGTGGCGTGGGGAGGGATCATGGACCTGGGTTTTTTTGCGTCATTTGGTGGGAACATGTGGTAGAAAACAATATTTTAATTAGAAAAATAATGCTGCTTTCCTCGTATATGAATTAATACAAAAATAATCATCTGGGAAGGCAAGAGCTTAGTTGCTGTTGCAGAAGAAAATCCTCATAAAGATATTTGTTAGTTTATGGAGAGCTCTGTATCAGAGAAGTTCTTTTTCTTTTATCCTTAACCTGGCCCCATTTTCTCTTGCAGAAAGAGTTTCCAAAATCCAGTAGGATCACAAAGCACTGTACAGTAGATTCAAGCCAAACATTTGGTTTTGCTCTGCTGAAGAAAATAGCTACAAGTTTAGTTTCCAATTTGTAAAGTCTAACCATAGCCCTCAGATGAGAAAGAATAGTCAGATTATGACCTCAATACTGTTTCACATGAGCAGATCCCATTTGTATGTTCTGTTAAGCTTCAGTCAGAAAGTGATATAGAGCACTCCTCTCACCCAGTTAAACATCCTTTTAGCCAAACTGCCATCACACAAAACTAGCAAAATAGCTATGAAAATTAAAAAAAAATATAGAATAACCCAATCCCCAGAGCCATGCAGTGCTGAGCACACAGAACTGTTGCATGCTGAGCCTCTCAGGCGTGTGTCGATATATTAGTCTAACAATATATCAGTACCGATAGTCCTGTGTCATGGTAACACAAGGCCAGAGCAAGTTGACTTATGGTTGAGAAGATGGTTGGAAAATAAGCTGATTTTTCTGGATGAAACGAATACACTCACACACAAGTTACACTTTTTTTCATTTTGTTTTGAAAGTCTGTTTTCTACAAAAAATGATTAATGGTAAATAGTCTGTTTAAAGGGTGTGCCAGTGAGTAGAATTTGTCTCCTAATCTTTAGAAGTACCTTTGGGTACAGAAGTATCCTTTTGGATAGGTATAACAACGGGAGAACTAAATCTTTGACTGTATAGTTATGTCAGGATTCATCATACCCACCTGAACTGTGTAAAGAAAAGTTGACTATTTCTTGCTACTGCGACTTTTTGGCAACACTGTTATTTATTCAGCCCATCTCTTCCTCCTTTAGGAGGCATAAAGGGCTGTTAAAAGTGTGCAGTTAAGGGTGAAGAAAAAACATTTTTATGTCATGATACCACAGAGATTTGAATGGAAAATATCTACCTTCATAGAAAGGATATGATGAAAAACCTAGTCTTGTGCCTTTTTTCCCTCAAAAATATCTGGAGTGGTTTTTGATGTTTCTCGATGTTTCTTTCCTTCTCTCTTATAAATTTATATTGAGATATGTGTATGTCTGTGTAGAAAAGAAGTTGTTCTGGTTTTCAAACAAGATTCAGTTTTTGAAAGAAAGAATTTAGAAATGTGATATGGTATGATATGGTATGATATGGTATGATATGGTATGATATGATATGATATGATATGATATGATATGATATGATATGATATGATATGATATTGTGTTGTGTTATGTGATGTGATGTTACATTATATCAATCATATAATATCATGTATCTCATATCTCATATATTATGTCATGTCATGTCATGTCATGTCATGTCATGTCATATTCTCAGCTTTTAGCAATCATATACAACAAGCATTTGAATATTCATTTGTAGAATGGTGAGGAATGGCAAGGGAAAGGATTCCCGACTGCCTTTGAGAATCAAGTATGATGACTTATTCCTTATACTTATTTTAAATGTCAGAAGAGCCTTCTTTCTCCAAGCTATTGGTCTCTGCATTAAATACATATGCACAAACGAAATGTTTTGATTCTATGTGGGGTTTTTTTCTAGTTGGAAGCTGACTTTTAAGCATTGAATACCATGAAAGAATCTGATACGCTTATTGTAAAGCAAGCGTCCGTGTGCTCATAGACTTGTGCTGGAATTAATCAGGCTCTGGTTGGAATACAGAGAAGCCCTACCTTTCCAGCCAGAGAAGGCTATGCAAACTGAGTAGCTAATACAAACACCTACATCTTTCCTCTTAAAACAGTGATGATCTTGGAATGACTCTCCTAACACCAGAATTATCAGCTGTTTGTATTTCATAGCTTCACTGTCTCAAAACTACAATTACTCTACCATTTTCTGATCCAAACCCTACTTTTTATCTCAGCTTTATTCAAACAAAATTCTCACTGCACCCACAAAGACAGATCAGACTTGGCCTAAATTGTCTGCAAATACGTTTGCTATTTCAGTTGCACACTGAGAGAGCTTTAAATTCTAGAAAAATCAGGTCTTTCCAAACATCCTAGGCAGGCCGGAGAAATATGAGTGACTGTAAACACTGCCTTCTGAATATCTGAAATGTGGTTCTAGAACTAAAATTCAAGAGAACCCAGGTTAAGTCAAATCAAAGATCACAGATAAGACCAACTTTATGAAATCATTGCTCCTTTTCATAGGCATCCTGGCCCTGGCTGGCACTGAGAATGTAGATCTTAGAAGTCAAGATGATTTCAGGAGAGGGAAAAATGCAGATCTTTGGCGTCCCCCTGCCACTCAGTACCTCTTTCTTGCTCTGGAAATTTTAACTGTAGTGTCAAGATTCTTCCAAACACTTGAGCACTCTTCCATTATCAAAACTGAAAATATCTACCACAGGCATCAGTTCTGGAAGATGCATCCCATCAGGCAGCAGAGTTTGTTAAAAATAAAAACTAAGGGAAGAGAACACTCTTTCAGTTTTTCAGCAGCCCAGTTTTTGTGGGCTCACTGAGTAGCATCAGCTCAGCACTGCTTCAACTTAGTCATCCACACACCGCTGATATCCAGATAGGCATTGCAAAGATGGAACAAACCCTTGCAACAATCACACAGGGACACGGCCAGGCAGCCAGCCACGTGCAGAAAAACCCTAGAGTCCTGGAGGGCATCAGGTTGGGCATAAGTCAGAAGTAGACTTATTATTAAGTTATCGCAGTTACGAAGGCCAACTGTGCACCACGTTGTGTTCATGGAAGCGCGGTGAGCAAGTCAAGAGAAGTGCCTAGTCTCTTCTCAATGGCACTTCTGAGGTGGCATCTGGAATTATGTGTCCAGTTTTGGACACCCCAGTGCAAGAAAGAGTGATAGGAGACAGTCCAGCAGAGAACGACCAAGATAATCGGGGGCTGACAGGCAAGATGTACGGAAAGAGACAAAGGGCTGAGTTATTTCAGCCTGGTGAAAAGCAGCTCAGCTTTCTGTTGTAACGGGGTGGGAGCCAACTCCTGCCTTCAGCTAACAGCTGGTGATGAAGAAGATGAAAACACCTTCTGGGGGGTGCATAGGGAAAAGATGGGAGACAACGGCTGCAAGGTAAAGCGAGGGAAATTCCAATTGGATATGCAGAAAACCAGAGTTTGTAGTGAGGGTGGTTAAGACTGGAAGCAGTTTCCCAGAAAGCCAGTGGAATTTGCATTCTTGGAGACACGCAGGACTCAGCTGGACAGGGCCTTGATGAACTGGATTTAAATTTTAAGCCAGCTGCGCCTTTATTAGGAGGTTGGATGGCAGACATCCAGCCATTGCTTCCAACATAATTTAATCTGAGTCTGTGAAACTCAAGCAGTGTGCTGCAGCAAGAGACTGCTCACCAGGCACCAGAGAAGGCCTCACAGAGACTTAACCTGTATGATTTTTCTTAGGAGTAAAGAGCAGTCTCACTGATCATCCCACTCTATTCTTCAGGAGATGGGAAGCTGGAACCACTGGCAGAGAAAAGATCTCTTGAGAGGTTGGATTTTATATGGTCCTATATGATCTTATATCATGCAGAATCAGAGTGTTCACCATGAATCACAGAATCTCACAGAGTCATTTAGGTAGGAAAAGACTTTTAAGATCACCAGCTCCAACTGTAAAGCTAACACTGCCAGCTTCATCCCCAAACCACAGCCCTAAGCACCACCCCTACCCGTCTTTTAAACACCTCCAGGGATGGTGACTCCACCACTTCCCTGGGCAGCCTCTGCCAGTGTCTGACAACCCTTTCAGTGAAATAATATTTCCTAATATCCAATCTAGACTTCCCTTGGCACAACTTGAGAAGGAGAAAATTTCAGCAATTCTGCAAAGTTCATATGGCTTGGGTTTTTCTCCTTTCCCCATGGGATCTCTCTGCATGGATCCTTGCTGCTCAGACTTGGTGCAAAGGGCACAATTTGGCCCAGGGAGAGCTTGGGAGTCACTGTAACTTGCGTGTGTGTCAAGAGGCTGAGGACAACATCACAGCAAACACGGCAGGCAAATCCTTACAGCCTGTTCAATCAAAAGCAATTACATTTCAGCAATTGCCTTCACTAAAAGAAACCAATCTCTCTTATCCCTTCTTCCCCTTCCCTCAGTGGGAATATCTGATTATAGCCTTCTCACACAGCTCCCCTTTCTTGATGCCAGAAGACACCCTTTCACAGACAAGCAAAGATTTACAAAGAGGAGACAGGCACTATTGTATCAGTGTGTTCCACGGCAAATTTTCAGCGCTTGGAATGTTTGCACAGTCCAGATGACATTCCTGTTCTGTATTAATGATACTTTCCAGTTGTTTCTGGTCTACAAAGAGAGGTCTGGTCCTTCCTTGTCCTGGGCTGTACCCTGTCAGTACAGCAAAGCCCCAGGAGCACACACTGGGGTGCTTTGCAGCTCCCTCAGGCAGGAGGAGGGTGGTGCTGACGCGCAGCCTTGGTCGCGGGTGTCGACGTGCTGTACACGTGGGTGAGGTGTGCATACAGAACAAAAATGACCCCCTTTAATCATACCTGTGCACAAAATAGCTGTCTATAGCAATGCAATCTAGAAGTACCTCAGGGTTCTGTCCTTTTTTCTGTGACAACAGAACAATAGCTCTGCATCCCTTCTCTCTTAGGATATGTTTTTCTTCTAGGACTTATTTTTAGCTCCCTTCAGTGAAATTTTTGTATCATCTTTCTTCTTCGTGCACTCGTTATCTCACCCTTTTCCTGACGTGTACATTATACAAACAGGTTTCACATTGACACAAGCCCTGTTCTGAAAATATTACTGCCTTCTCCTGCATGACTTCTGTGAGGGCTCTATGGAACACAGCTGCTCCCTTCTTACTCTTCTATCTTAGGGTTTCCTTTGGATCCCTATCCTTGACTATAGGCTTGAACTTAGAACTGCTAATTGGAATTGTTCTTAGTAGGAACTTTCTGTAGAAGGTTTGATCTGCATTTATTCTGTTTTAGATAAAAATAACATAGATACAGGAATGACAGTATTTGTAATTTAGGCTAAACTCAATATATTATGTTTCTTTAAACAAACTTATCAAAGCTACTCTGGATTTTTCCATCCACAAAGTGCAAAGACACATGTTAGAGCTCATAAACCAAATGCCTGTATAAGAGCATCACTGGTCTGGACAGCCCTACTGCTCGTCTGCAGTCTCACAGAGCTATGAGCAATTGGTTTACAGGGGAGATGTTCAATGGCTAAGAGCAGTGAGAGGTAGCACAGGAAGAGTCCTATTGAGATCTGGAACCTCTGTCAGCTCAATCATGTGCTAACATTCAGTTCAAACTGTTATCAGTATGTAGAATTTTGACTGAATTTATATTTCCAGCCTTAGGGATGCTATTTGCCATATAAATGGAAAAGAAGCAACTCCAGGATCTAGCATCATATGGAGATGTATATTACTGCAAATAAAGACAGGGAAAAATAAGAGTGGTGTTGCTATCCAAGCTGTGATATTCATGGATCTATGAGCAGGCATTCACAATCCCCCCCTTCCTCCCCAAGCAACAATGGATATGTGCATTTGGAGCTCTATAATAACCTGTTCAACCTCACAAAGAAATGAACAGAGAGGTTTAAATGAAGGGACATCAAGCAACCAGGCAGGAAACTCTTGTTTGTTTAATCAAGCTAACCAAACAGAAAACCAAAAGTTTCGTATCATGTCAGCCTGGAAATACATAATCTGGTCCTGACCAGCAAATCTTTTCTTCAGTTAGGCAAATTTTGAAACAAAAGTAGAAACTTTTCACGAAGGAGGTATGGAAATAAACTGGATCTTTAGCTCCTCTGCATTTTTCCCTTCCTCTTTTTCTGCAGAAGCCATCAAGTCCTACTCAGGTTAAATTCACACATAATGCCAGACTGAGGGTTCTGTGTGAGCTTCGACTAAAAAGTTTCACTTAGCCTTTGAAACTTCTCCTGTTATTTTATATATATGCCACTAGGTATCTATTCCTCACCCTTTTGAGATTTGCTTTTCTGTTGAGATCTTCTCTCTAGAAAGAATTCTGGTTAGAAGAATAGAATTTCCATTGAGAGAATGGTTCTATTTCTCAGGACACATAGTTAAAGATACAGGGTTGTAGAATGCAGTTCATGCTTACAGACCAGAAATGAAGGACACAATTACCTGAATGCCCTGGGCAGTTCTTACTATCCAATAGTTTTCCTTTTTCCATCTCAGCATTCCCTGATAAGGAATTACTTTATCTGTTACACAAGTTGTGCAGCATTTTGACCATGCAGAGTCTGCAATTCCTTTTACACTTTAGTTTTTAATTGAAAAAAATACCAAGCACTAATAATAACTTCAGTAATAGTAGCAGAAGGCATTCACTTACCCTATGACAATGCAGGAGATGGCAGTTCCCAAAAAGGCATAGGTTAAAATCGATCCTAAGTTACGAAAAAAATGTCTCTGGGGAGGAAAGTTTGAAAAAAAGTCCTTTGTAATTCAATCAATAAAAGAACATTCAGACCAAGCTGAAACACTGCATCTAGAAGTGCCATTTGTTACAACCCATCTCTCAAATATAAGATAAATTGATATAGGCTCCATCAGTTGTTCTGGAAAATACAATTTACGATGATTAATTTTTTTTCCTGGCCAAATGCCACCAAAATTCCCTTTGGCCAAATGCTTCAGGATCATAACAGAAGCTCACATTGGAAGTATCTGAGGCAAACAGTATCGTAACACCATAACTTGAATAAAGAAAGCCCTGGTCATGCAGCATATAAATCATAGATAGGCTGATGCCTACATGCATTGTCACCAGATTTGAAGTGGTCTACTCTGGGAAGAGGAATGCCCAAGAGCCATAAATTGCAGGAGCAAATCTTTGCACAGATGCAGGAAAGGGAGCAGGATGAGGTCCATGCACCTTTCATTTTCTTCCATTCCTCTCAAGTTCTTCCCAATAAAATCGGTAACTAACTCTTTCCTCTCACTGGCCTGTGTGGTAGCAGCAATCACATTCAATCACTTCTGTAATATAAGAAAGAGACACATACCTTCTTTAAGCTGTATCCAGCATGAAAGATAATGGGGGGCAGCAAAATATTGAAGAAGATGGAAGGATCAAATGTCATCTGCCAGAAAGAAAAAAAGAGAGGGCAAGGACAAATATAAGGTAACATTTAATTTGATAGGAAAGATTTAAATTGTAATTTCTTATCAGGATTAATCTCAGAATCAGCTTCAATGTCTGCAGGCCAGAATGTTATTCTGAGTTGTTTTGTTACAAATATTAAAGTGTAGTTTCTTACTCATTATATATGTAGAATACTTGAAAAGTATTCCTTAAAGGAGGAAACCAGTCATGCACTGTATTACAGAGAACACACACAAGCAGTGTTACCTTTGATAGTGTCTGCACTACCAGACATTGAGCTTGACAGTCCCGTGGCTTAATTCCTGGTTCAGATATGGCTTTCTATTCCGTTTCAGGAAAGACACATCATCAGTGTTGTGCCTCAATTCCCCATGTACAGAATGGGGATAAAAGAAATGGCCTAAACCACCAAAACAATGTCATGTTTCCTGTGCAGCCTGTCTACTGAGGCACAGGCAGAGCTTGCTGATATTGCCTGATGAACACCTGGCTGTCAGCTAATATGTGCTTTATGGAACCATGGCACATGAAAACTGTGCACATACTTTGACCATCTTCATTACTTCACTTGAGTTAACCTAAAAGTGATAAAAATGTATTTTACCTCACATTTTCAGCAGGCAAGGAATGTTGATGTGGCTGGGCAATGCAGCTCAGCTGTGACACGACTCATTCAACTACAGCTGTATGTTCAGATCTGCCAACCTGCTAGGACAGGCTTCTGTCTCCGCAAGTTTCTCAGGAAATCTGCTGACTGCTTCTCCAACAAGGCCAAGTGCAGAGTCCTGCACCTGGGACACAACAACCCTGTGCAGTGTTACAGGCTTGGGGAGGAGTGTCTGGAGAGCTGCCTGGAGGAGAAGGACCTGGGGGTGTTGGTTGGCAGTGGCTGAACATGAGCCAGCAGTGGCCCAGGTGGCCAAGAGGGCCAATGCCATCTTGGCCTGGATCAGAAACAGCGTGGGCAGCAGGACCAAGGCAGGGATTGTGCCCCTGTACTGGGCACTGGTGAGGCCACCCCTCGAATACTGGGGTCAGTTCTGGGCCCCTCAGCACAAGAAGGACATTGAGGGGTTGGAGCACGTCCAGAGAAGGGAACGAGGCTGGGGAAGGGGCTCTAGAACAAGGCCTACAGGAACGGCTGAGGGACCTGGGGTATTTGGCCTGGAGAAGAGAAGACTGAGGGGAGACCTCATCTCTGTCTACAACTGCCTGAAAGGAGGTTGTGGTGAGGTAAGTGTTGTTCTCTTTTCTCAAGTGACAGGTGATGGGACGAGAGGGAACGGCCATAAGTTGGGCCAGGGCAGGTTTAGACTGGCAGAGGCTGCCCAGGGAGGTGGTGGAGTCATCATCCCCAGAGGTGTTTAAAAGGCAGGTAGATGAGCTTCTTAGGGACATGGTTTGATAAGGGGACAGGTATGGTTGGGCTCAATGATCTCAGAGGTCTTTTCCAAACATATGATTCCATGATTCCATGATTCTATGATTCCAGTACCATTCCCATTGTAACACATCTCATAAAATTTAATTGGTCCAATCCAGTGACTCAGTTTTGGCCTGACTGCAGCCAGACAAGCCCTTGACTCTCCACTAGAGCTACTCCTACTTCCTAACAAAGCGTTTAGCAAAGCACAAGTGATCCTTTTTGGCAAAAGGACTGCCTGCACAGACGTGAAGTTCACACGCCAGCCCTCTTCATGTGAAATGTACAGTTTTGTTTTTACAACAGCCAGAAACAGTTTATAAAATAGCCACCACAATTTTTGAAGTAATTCTAGAAAGAGGACAGTGTTAGGCAAGGCAAAAAGTGGTCATTCCAGCTGTCGTTGGTACACTGTTCATATCTGCCTTCAACTTCAGGCACAGAGAGAGACTAAGGACAATGTTCAGTCACTGCAGTTCATTACAAGTACTCTGCAATAAAATAGCAACCTGTTTAAAACCACAGCATTACTGGAGAAAAAAATGCTTGAAGCATCCCGTGTCCTGTTTACTGCTCTGTCAGCAGGCTGTGTTGTACCAGTGCTTTTAAAAGAGACAGGATGTCATTAATGTGGCTTCTTTGTTCACATAAAGTGATGTTTTAAGGCTACGGTATTCTAGATAAGCTATGCAGCTTGGAAAGAGTAAGACCTGTCTACAAAATTACTTCTGTCTTCTTACTAACAGATAACTTGATTTGATAAACAGGAAGTGAGAGCTCAGCCTTTTTTTTCCCATTCTGCTTAGAGTTACGAAATTGATAAAAACAAGCTGGCAAATAATGTACCAGCAACTTGGGCCATGCTCATAACTTCATTGAAAACATGACAGATTCTCTTCACCTATGAACTAACAGCCTCAAGGGCTAATTTGGGAAGTAATTCAGCAAATACGTTGAAAGTTTTTTATCCATAGGCACCAGAAAACCTGTCTGCGTGTTTTATTATTCAAAAATGCTTAAAGGATTTAAAGGATTTTGCATTTGTAAGTCATGGCACTGTCTGCTCTTTCTGATAAATGCACTTAGTGAACTGTTTTACTGAGGTCAAAAGGGAATTATACTTGTACAAAAAACAGAGAATGGTGTGATCACATTTTCTGTTTTTCACATTAGTGCCTTTGCCAGTCAGGACGGCTGCCAGGTATTGTTTTCTCCTAAATTCAGCTGAAGTCACCCCTCTTTCCTTTTTTATTTATTTTATTTTTAAGAGGGCATTTGCCACATAATTTTAAAGGAAAAATGAGTGAAAATCCAGGCAGGTTGGGGCTTCTCCAGTCATCGAGAAAACCCCACAATTCACTGGTAAGACTTTAAAGAATTTTCTAGCAAAGTGAGACCATGGAAAGGAGACTGAGCAATCCCCTGTAAGGGCAACAGAAACCTCTGCGCCAGTTACTGCTCCTCCTTTCCCATAACACAAGTCAGTGTCAGTATAACGGGTTTGAAGAAGATGCTCAAATATAATGGATCAGTACATGTGCCTTGGAAACAAAACACACAATTTAACTAAGACAAAGCTCTTGCAACCAAGTAACAGGAAAAAGGATGAAGATTCAGCAAAATCTGACCAGTCTGACTGCCAGTGTTTTTCTGTCTTCACCCACCACAGCTCTCATAGTCCTTGACAGCCCAGTTCTTCCTGAGAACGGCAAGAGTCTGGCAGTATCGACAGGCAGGCACAGAATGGTGCTGCAGCAGCAAGGGATCTGAGCAGTGGTCAAATCCTGATCCCGCTGACTCCCCCAGATTACATTCTAAGCATAACTCAAAATTTTTTATAACGATAACCACTGTAATACACAGGAACATGTATTACTCTGCTAGATAAACAATACTTGTAATAAAGCCACATTAGTACAGGTATAGAAGTTTGATGTGAATATGTGATGTCTTTGAGCGTAAATTCCCAGTTTTAAAAAGTCCCTCTGCATTCATGAGTTCTTTAAATTGCTTAAGAAAGTGTATGTTACAAGAAATAAGTATTGCAAGGTGGGGAGAGAATATACTAACAAAGTATTTTAATTGTTATTTACTGGAAAAGAGAAGAGGCCAAGACATTGTAAAAGCCTGCAAGCTTTCTCCTGCACTTCTCTTTTGCATCCAGCCAGAACTACCACAATGTTCTCTCCCCAAGCTTGAGGAGAGACAGTGAAATCCCCACTGAGGACCAGTGCAGTAGTGAATGAACGAATGAGAATATTGTGAAGCATTCAAGTGCTACAGAAAACCCCACTTACCTAAGGAAGTTTGCCTATTCACAAGTTCATATTTCATAAACCACTTAGAGTTTGGGGTTATCTCTGCTGCACACGGCAGACAAAGCTCCCTTGCATTATGCTGCCAAAACAAGGCCCTTTTTAATAGAGAGGATAAATTAAGGTATTAGTGGGGTTTCTGAAGTTTTGGCGGTGATGAATCCAAGGCAACAGCTATGCCTGCAAGTGAATTCAGTGTCTGCAGGAGGTGTGACTGTCATTTAAAAGACTGCAGGCAGCTATTCTGCAAGCCCCCAGCTGTGTGCTAAACAGTGGTCAGGTTTCTACCACACCTCATTTCCTCTCCAGTTCTCCTTCCTCACTTACCCTTCTCACTCTAAATTCAGAATAGCCTCTCTGTGTCACATTTTAGCTTGAAACTTGTTTTCCTCTCTCAAGGGTGTAAATAAAAGAAATATTTTACACAGTTTAGAACAAAAGTAAGATAGGTTTTACCTTTTGAAGCATTGCGTTGCCATGGTGACCATGGACATTGTGGTGGCTGATCTCTCTTTTGTATTGATATTCATAGACCTGATTAGTAATATTAATAAGTAGAGTGGATGGCCCAGATTTCAGCTTTTCACATTCATAAACAGTTCCACTTTCAACATCTGATGCTTTCATTGAGTATCGTATAATTAATCCCATTACAAGGCCTGGAGAGTGAAAAGAAAAAACAAGTCAAAGTGATTCAGAACCTTTAAGTATTTTATGATACACAATCATTGATTTTGAGAAAAACGAACTCTGTTAAAGCTAGGGCACCACTTTCTCAGCATCATCCTGATATAGTTATTAGCTGAGTTGCTCACCCACTCATTTTCTATTGCTGTGTAAAGAGGAGGGACACCTGCTGTGCTGTACTGAGCGCCTGAACACTAGCTGTGGTTTGTCCACAGGGGCAAAACTCTCGACACAGCGTCCTCAGGCACATTCTGCTTTCTGTAGAAGACTCTATTTTTTAGACTGTATAAACATGGGAAAATAAAAGCAGGAAGAAGGAAAGGAAGATTAAGACTGGGATTAATTGACTTGATTATCTACAATTTAGGACTTATGTATGAGAGCCATTTTGGCTCCCTTTACAGTTAACAGGGAGGAAAATGTACTTTGCAGTTGTCTTCTGGAAGGTGCCTTTCTTTCTGTTGGCTCCAGTGGGTGCTTGAATGATCACTAAAGGAGAGATGACTAATATTTAGCTAGATACCATTACTGAGTTTTCTATCCTCGGAGACTTGGATTTGGTTTCAAATTTAATTTCTATACTTCTTTTATGTCCTACGTGCTTTAAGTCCAATCTATATGATGAACAGCTTTATGGTGACTAATTATGAACACATTCATAAAATGCTAAGAACACTCAGATTAAATATTGAAAGAAGACATCAAAACACCTACTAATGAAAGGCAAGAAAGAGAGTCAGAAAGAATGGCTGATAAGCATCTGACAAACATGGTGCTAAAGTTTCACCCAGTAATCAGACGCCACAGTGATAAAAGTGATCATAAATGCCCAAAGAGATAAATAGGACATCTTTGTTATTGCCTAAGTGAGACTCTCTGAACTTCAGATTTCGAGCACACATGTAAGGCAAGTTTGTAGCTTCCTGGACTGCTGCTACGATGGAGTAGCAGCTGCACTGCTCATTTACTCTGTGTGTGCATTTATGCTTGGTTTGTATCAATTGTTTAGTACGGTTGGTTTCTTTAAATGGCAGAGTATTTAGATGAGCAGTATATAACTTTCTTAAGTTCTACAGCATTTGTGTGATAAATTAGATAATAAATCTAGCTGTAGTGAAAGAGTGAATTCCTGAAAACTTTAGAGGAAAGCATATATGGGAAAAAGGAAGCAACCATTGCATGTGCTACTGCAAAATATGATTTCTACAGTGGCCAGACCCAGATGTCCAAAATCATAAGTCAGAACCCAGGAAACCCTTAATTAGTTAAGTTAAAACAGTCAGGGTTTTAATCTTTTTTTTTTTTATATTTCCTCTAGAAGAACCACATCCTTCCTTCTCATATTCAATTTCAAATATATTAAAAATTCAACTTCATTTGATGCTGGGGCAAGACTTGATGTTTCCTTCTCATTCTCTGGAACAGAAAACTTAGTTTTTGCTTCACCATTTTTGTTCCTATCTCTCGATGTTTTAAACTATGGGCTCTGTTGCACTTTTGCTACCACGTGTTCCATGGACTTCATCAGCTCAGGGAACAGAGGTATTTTGCAGTTGTGCACCAGTGCCTGTGCAAGGGCACTGGGAGAAAAAAGACAACTTGAGAACAGCAAAGGGTGGCCCCACTGCTCTAGAATCAGTATCAGGTCACAAGATGGAATAAGTTTCAAACAGTCAGGAGAAAGAAGCGTGTGGTTAGATGAATGTGCTGTTACAACCTGTCCACCCATCCTATCGTCTCCTCTTTCATTTCCCTTTCCTTTTGCATTCTCTCTGTTCATCAAACATCCCTGTCATGTCCCTCTTTATCCTTCCCGCACATGGCTCTTCTGTGCTTGCTCAACTTCTTGTCTTGCTGCATTTCCTGGTCTCTGACATTTATCTGCTCCTTCACAGCATCTGTCACATTAGCTGGCCTTTTTCTGGATAGTTTTACCTAGACTCTCACACTATGTCTTCCAAAACTACATAGGACAGCAATCTTTTCTTCCACTAGCCCTTATTCTGTTAAACAGGCAATGGTGAGCATCGTGAATAGTCTTCTTGCTGCATTCAGAAGTCAAGAATAGAGGGAAACGGTGCTATTCTTGACTGAGACCTCAAAAATCATGAATGGAAAGCTAAAAAAATTAAAGTAATTTTAAAAATAAGAGTTTAAACTCTACTATTCAGAGTTCTTCTTCTGATTTATTCTTTAGCCTTTGCAGTTTAACTGTGTACGTGGCTGGTGCACATAACAACCTCCAGAATGGCACCAAGGAACTGCTCAAGGGGCATCAGTGAGACTGGCTCACATTCCCTTCCCATCTTGTTGCACAGCCAGGGGACTGCTCTGTCCTACAACGTTTTGAGGTTCCCAGCACTGTGTGGCGTTGGCTAATGCAGCACGTGCTTTGAACCAAATTCTGTTTGATAGTTTTAAAAATTAAAAAGAATATTCTCAATTATAGTAATGCAATTGCATTTAATTGTCCAAGGGTAACCTGTTTCAACCTGTAGTGTCAAGTTTAGAATAGGTGTAGAGGGCTGTTCTAAAGCAGTATTATTCTGTATTCTGAAAATATATGTTCTCTTCAGCTGTTGTCTCAAACTGCCTCCATAGGAATTTTGTTGAATGGGAACAAATGCAAATAATGTAGATCCTCATCCTGCAAGGCAGCTCTCCAGTACAAATAAATCCGTTTGCAGAAAATGAATACTTTTAAAATATGGTCACAACAGCTGTAGAGAGATAAAAATCAACACTGACTGACATTTATAACATTTATAAATTTGCCTTTTGGGTTTTCTTCTACCAACTTTAGATTTTATCCTCTGATGGAGTCCAGATCCGCATAATGTACAGAACAACAGAAATAAGGAAGCGATAATGAAAGAACAGGGAAATTAAGAGAGCATCCAACAGCAAACACAGATTGGGAAATTACATTAGAGAAGATTCTAACAGTCAATATTCTCAGGGCATCAATGGGGCTTTGATGGCCTTGTAGCTCTCAAGGAAATTCTACAATGCATTAAATTTGAACAAAATGTGGACAAGGTCCATAATGATCAGAACATTCTCAAACGCTCTATGGAAGGTTTGGGCAAAGGCAAATGTTATCATTACACCATATTGCAAGAGTCAATGTAAGTGATGGGATTGTATTCTTCATTCAGTAATAATAAATGTGCCAAAGACCCTATATAAAACCCTCAGTGAACTAAAAATCCGGGAAGAGTGTATTTAATATTTTACTAGGTGTATCATTTATGGAACACACTTTCTGTTTTAAATCATTATATAGCATTTCCTTTATGATAGAATTCAGGAGCCCGGATTATATTCTAATAGAAACAATTCATTTTTAATAGGTATATGAGGTACTCTCCTTTCCAACACTCCTCCTTCCAAACTGCAACAATACTTTCATAATGTATCTTCTGAAACATTCTTTATAGTCCATTTAAAGAAAAAAAAGTGGGAAATACCATTTGGATGTATCTTCCTTGAAGAAAAGACTAATAATTTCTAATTTCCATGTTTTGTGGCAGAATAATTAAACATGAACATTGTCTCACAAAGTTCTATGGACTTTGGTATGTAAAACCATGTAATGGCATCCCTTCTGTACCAATAGTTCTGCTCTCACAGTGGCAGGCACAGGAAGCCTGGCTTTACCACCTAGGTCTAGGACTCTGGCAGCTAAAGCTTCCTGCAGACAAGTCAGGAATGACACTGCATCCCTCACCTGACATCACCAGCAGGTGTCACGCTCAGGTGCTGGTTAGCACGAAGAGCAGCTCTCACACAGTACTACATCAGTTAAGGATGTAGGTTATTGTAAATGCAAACTCCTGTGCAAGGCTAAGCTTGAGTGTTTAAGACATTTCCCTTCAGAACTAGTACCAGTTTTCATTTAATTCGTGTTTTAAGCACACTTAGTTAAATGCAGGATTGAAGCAGAAAAGGGTGTAACCAACAGTACAGATTTCTTTTAAAAAGTCCCAGTTATTCTTCGCAGGAAATTCTCGCAGCAAAACCTCACTCTAAGTAGAGCTCAGACATGTTTCAACTGAAGGCAACACAGGCTTTCCAACTTCTTCAGTGGAAACAGCATCAAATCCCTAATCATAGATGACAGCATTGGAAGGGATTTCTCAAATCACTCATGGCAAACTCCCAAGCTAAAAAGGACTGTTCTTTCCCCAGGATTTTATCTAGTCAGCTGTTAAATGCCTTCAATAATGATACCTTAGGATGCAGTTTTAGCCCTTACTCAACTTTTCCAAATATTTCAGAATTTCTTCAAAATTTGTTTGCCTCAAGAATGCTGTTCCCTCTTCATCTGCCCACTACAAAGCGTCAGGTCCTGCCTCGAGTGCTGATTCCCCCACGTTCTCCTCTGAATACTGACAATCTCTCTTCACTATAAGTCAGGAAGACAAAGAAGTACCCTTCATTGTCTTACTGAGGGCTGGAGGTTCCTCTCCCTGGGGTTTGTTACATCCATCTGAGAAGTAACAGCACTCAGAACACACAACTGGAAAGATACTGCAGTTGTTCCAAACAAGAGGCATAATGGGTTTGGGAGGTGTAAGAATCATATTGCTTAATCATTAGACACCTCGACCAGAGGAGCTGAATCAGGAACCCTGCTGTGTGCCTCCCTTCCAAACACACTGCGTGGGATCCTCAGGAGCAGCTGAGGAAGGGCTGTTGTGAGTCAGCTTTCCCACTGCAAACCTGGGCAGAGCTGAACAGCTGGAGGGAAGGAAAAAAAAGGTAGAGCTCCAGTCCCACCCCTCCAATCCCCTCAGAACTTCAGGAAGCAACACAAAGCCATCTCTCGTGAGTGCTACAACAGCCACCTTCTGTCATTTGTGCCTTTAGTATTTTCCTTCCACTCTGAATGAGTCCCCAGAACACAACACTGGAGGCACAACCTCCACCAGCCTCACCCCCACCCTAAGGAGCACCACATGCTCCCTGTGGGTGACAGCTGTTCCAGGGGAATTTCTACCAAAGCCAATCCTTCACCAAGCAGATAAAAGGCACAGATTGCATGGGTGGGTGGCTGATAGGGTAGGGTTTTTTGATTGTCTGTTGGGTTTTTTGTTCTGGCTGCCCACCTGCAGGAGTGCTTCAGCTTCTTAATCAGAGGCAACTGGTGGCACCTGGATAGAGCCCTAAGACCTAACTTCTGGAGAGAATGAGAAATTTGGGTGCTTACAGTCAGTTTTCTCTTGTGCTAGCTCTGGGCTACTCTCCCACTATTGTGGAGGGCCACGAGTTATGTATAATATGGGGAATCTGGAGCCTAGCATTTTATGACTGAGGCATCTGAAGATGTTGGGCCCTGGAGGAGCTGGCTAATAAGCATTTCAGTCTTTTCTTTGGCCTAGTACTGAGAGTCCATCTTCTGGGGCCTGGTGCTGAGGGAGAGGCCGCCTACTCTTCTCTGAAAGATGTGGCATTCAGTTCTCGTTACTGCTGGTGTAAATAATTTACCACACTGATTGTGGCCACGCTGTTATACACAACATTGTGCTAATAACGTGTGTAAAGGATGCTCTTCCCTTCCTGGGTGACACAAAGTTACTCTTTCATATTCACCTGCCACCCTGATCACAGAAATCGGGACCTGGAGCTCTCTGCAGAGTGCTGAGAAACTTGTTCTCTGAGATACCCTAAACCAAAGAATGGATGAACAAACAGGAGAGTTTGGATTCTTCATTGTTTGTGAGTGACTTTTCAATTTGATGTCAAACAAAACAATTCAAGTGTGTAAATACATTCAAGCTAAATGCCTTGAAATTTTTATATACATATATATAGGCAGCCATTTTTTTGTGAAACAATGTTGAATTCCTGCTGAAATAATTTTTCCAAATTAATTCTGGGTTATGATAAATGCATTGTTTTTTCTCCTTTGCAACTACAGAAAGATCTTTAACTTAAATATAGTTATATTTAGTGTTTTGATAAAAAATTAATACATCTCAGTTTTTAAAGTTTATAAATTGACACCTTTCCAGTATAGGGGTTTTTTTAACTGGAATCATTCAGCCTAAAACTGCATTTTCCTATAGATATTATGCCAAAAAAAAAAAAGAAGCAAAACTCAAAGCGTTTTATTTGTTCTATACTGTAAATAGAACTTTCTATCAGGATGTTCCTAGTGTTGAATTTGTGACTGCTTTGCTCTTTGCAGGAACTGCAAAACTTCTTCCTGTTTTTCTGTTTCTGTAGGGGTTTTGTCCCTGGTCTTCCTCATATTTCACTTTCTCCATCGTTTCCCTGCTGTACCCCTGCTGGCACAGTGCCTTGATAAGGGGTGCAGAGATATCCATCGCACTGTGGGATGCAACGTGCCCCGTATTCTTGTATCACTGGAAACCAAGTGACTGATTTCTTGTGCTGTTATTCATGCATCTAGGAAATAGACACTTGGTTTGTATGAAACAGGCATAAACCAGAATTGTTCTGATAATGAAGGCAAAAAAATAAGTGAGGGCAGGATTTAGCTCAGTCAGTGCTTGATGCCATTAAAGTTTTCTCCTGAAGTTGCTGCTTGTTGACCTGACACTTTCACCATGACCTCTGAAATTCCTCTTTCTTTTCATTATTGCTATTCCACAATGCTAAAGTTACATGAACCCATATCCAAAATTTCTAAGGATAAAAAGGATGTAATCAGCTTTTTAGATCCTATGAATTAGCTTTTTTTTTCCCTATTTGAAGGTTGCCATAAATAATGCAAGACCAAATAGTTTATTTACAATCAGGATGAATGTTTCCATTGTTCGTGAAAGTTTTAATAATTCAAAAGGCCTGTCTTGCTGGAGCACTGATCTCTTAACTGATCAAAAGGAGCTTATGAGCTGGTTGTCCTCAGGATGTGCAGGTTATGTCCTGGGCAGGCAGCAAAACTGAACCAAAAGATAGATAAAACTCCACTTAAATATTGATTTATTTGTGTAATGTTGTATTCCTCCATATTTCATTTTTATTTTGTCTTCAACAAATGTTGTGAGCTGCACACAGGAAACAGCACAAAAGCATAAAGTAAGTTGCTATAGAAGAGTCACCCATGTAATTAGAAAAATAATTGTCTTAAAAATTGATCATAATGAATATATTGCACAGTGTTTCGTGGTTCTCCTTTTAAGAGATGTTGATAGAAATACAACAAACAACTGAATTCTCAGTGATGCTATGACACTTGTACCCTGCAAAATGATTAACCAACCCAGGTGATGTCTGACAGTGAAAACCATTGCCTTTAACTAAGTGTTTGTGATGTTAATTTCAGTGTCTGCTGATTCAGCTGAAGTGTGTGTTCTATTTGCCACAGATTTTGAGATCAGAAAAAGGGCATATTAATAAATAAATAAATTTTCACAACTTTAAAATAAACGCAAGGCAGATGAGATCTCACAGACTTCCTCACTCAGGTGTTAGGGGCTCAGTGAATACAAGAGGTTCTTGTTTACTTGCTGTCCTGCAAAGTATCGGGTCACCTGTGCAGACAGTCAGTGAGCCAGGAAGGTGAAATTAGCCTGTGCTCTTGAAACTTATCCATGAAATAGTTTGAAAGGGTCACAAGGAGGGCTGTGATCTTCAGTTGTAGTTTTGCTATGGGCCTGAGATCATCTTAAAATGCTTGATACATAAGAGCAAATGAAGCTTGTCTCAAACTGTAAGAGCCAGTTGCCTTTTTTTTGTTGCAGCCGAACCTCCTCAGAGTGTTCTGTGTGTGGTGTGCCATGATAAACAAATATTTTCCAGAATATGCCATCTTAACAAAACCAGTCTGGGTACTACATTGCTGGAGTATGCAATGTGCATAGAACAAACCTGAGTCAAAACAGGCTGGCACGGAGACACACAGCGACCGAGCTGCTGATGCGTATCTGCCGTTACCCTCCAACGGGTGGTTTATGGTAACACTTCTGTTACCAGCCACACACTCTTCTCAAAGTGAGAAAACAGTAAGACAGGATGACAAGAGAAATTGTTATACAGGGAAGTGTGTGCCACTAAACTAGTGAGCACTTTTTATTAGCGGCCAATGCACAAGGTTCTACTTGGAAGTGATAGGCAACGTAGCAGAACTCCTGAACAGAGGATTAGAGACAGACAGGCAAACTGCAAATTACAGTCCAATCAGAGCTCAAAGAAGACTTGTAAGGTCTTCATGGTCTGTTTTTCAAAGGTACAGAGGAAAAACCAAAAGAAAAATGTCAAGACCATTTAAACTTTATTAGAGCACATGGCTGGACCCATGAGGCTCCTCAGTTTAACACCCTGGGATGTTGTGCAACCCAAGCATGTCAAATAAGCAAATTGAATCATCTGTTTCACTGTGGGCGTTTCATGCTTTGGCAAACAGCAAACGCTGTCACTCCCCAAGGATGGTGCAGAGGGTGTCTGCCCGCAGCAGAACGGAGCACGCACAGCGTGAGGACAACCAGCTGAGGACAGCCACCCCCTCGGCCAGGCAGCCCCCAGCTCCCTCCTGAGAGGTGCTGTTGCCTTGGCATTTTGCGGTACCGCTACGGAGCTGGTGCCATGGCATTTCTGAGCTTCGCCAGCACTTGATCTCAAGTGCCTGATTGTAAATATGCAACTGGTCCCACATTAAGCTGGCACTTGAATTTATACTCACCATAAAGCATAGCTCCTCCAGTTTCATGCAGAAAGCGAAATCGATGGTTTTTAAACAACCAAATTGTTAATATTGTAAGAATGAGCAGAAAGTTAAAGACTAGCAACTCCACAGCTCCCTGATGATAAAACTGATCTTCATCTTTCACTGATACATATTTCTTCAACTTTTCCATTTCATTCCCTTTATGGAAAATATGTGCAAAAAGAAAAGAAAAAAAATCCCCGGAAGGAAAGTCTTATCACCTTCGGTAGGAAAAAGTCCAGATGCTACAGAAACTCACAGCAAGCACATCTGTTTCATTTGCAGCCTCAGGGTAAAGTGCCCCAGCTCAGAATTCAGCTGGATTCTCGTTACAGCTTCCTGTTTTTCTCTTAAAGCTGCCCTGTCTCTTTTTTAATGTTACGGTTGCATCTCTGGACTGCGCTTGCTCCAGCTGTAGAGGCACGAATCGCCTCCGAGGCTCAGGCTCTGTCAGCTCCTACAATCTTGTTTTAAAACTTAGTCTGTGTTTATAAGGTTTGTTCCTGTAGTTTACAGCATCGTCTGAATCCTAAAAATCATATTTTGTATTGACGGTTTTAAGATGGAAAAAATGACATTAAAAGCATGGCACAGCAACTGCACGGAGTTTTGCAACTTATAAATTATTTTCTCTTTCCCAGTTTTAAATGCAAGTGACAAAATAAAGGTGGCACTTTGGTGCAAAGACAGAAGAAGAAAACAAAGCAATGAATATGGATTTCAAGATTTAGGCCTTGAACTTGTATTGATCCTGCAAAAAGATTGAATGATCTCTCTACAAGAAAGGGTCCAATTACCTAGAATTAAAACCACTTTATAAACCCTATTAAACTGAATAAAATATGGTGGACTTAATTTTCCATAATTTCTGCTGTTTGTATGTTTTTGTTTACTTTACTCAACTAAGCCAAGAAAACAGTAGAAATTGTCTTACTGTTTATAGCTAATACTGATGGAAGCTTTTCTTGTCCAAACCCAAGGCTGCAATACATGATTTATAGTGGAGAATTCCTGAAACCCTCTGATCTCCATCAGAAAATAAACATTATGGTTCTTATTAAGAAAAGGACAATCTTCTCCTTATTTTTTGTCACAATCTAATAAAATTTATTTAAAAAAAAACCCCAACATTTTGGGCCAAACTTATTTGTACAGAATCCATTCCAATTCAGCTGTTTTGTTAAGGGTGACTAAAACAACAACAAATACCTAGACAGCCACACCCTCAGTAATTTCAGGGCTGTAGCTCATGACAGTAGAGTGTTCCCATGGAGGCACTGCTGCTTTAGTCTACAATGCTTTAAAGTAGTTTTTCCTTGCATCAGTCTATTCTGTCCTCTATGTAAGCTATTTCCATCAGATTTTACAGATTGTCATGTTTTCTTTCACTTTGTAAGAAAAGCAATTTCCTTCTAGTTGTTTTTTAGTTAATGCTTTTTCTTTGCCTACCAGGTATTTTTTTCAATCTCTGTTACTGATTTTACTCTATCCTCTCCACTGTTTCAGTACTGTCTCTCCTTTGTTTTTCCCTCATTTTCTCTTTCATTTTGAAATTTTACCTGATAATTTGCAAAAATAAGTCAGGATTACTTAAGTCAAGTTTTTATTTCTGAACTTATTATTTTGAGTGCTATCACACATACAGGACAACCCAGGTCATCAGGCCCAGTCAGCATGGGTTTAGGAAAGGCAGGTCCTGCTTGTCCCACCTGATCTCCTTCTGTGACCAGGTGACCTGCTTAGCGGATGAGGGAAAGCCCGTGGATGCTGTCTACCTGGACTTCACTAAAGCCTTTGGCACTATTTTCCATAGCATTCTCCTGGAGAAACTGGCAGCTCGTGGCTTGGCTGGGCACACTCTTTACTGGGTAAAACACTGGCTGGATGGCTGGGCACAAAGAGTGGTGGTGAATGGAGTTAAATCCAATCATCAGCCGGTCACAAGCGATGTCCCCAACGCTCGGTGCTGGGGCCGGTTCTGTTTAATACATTTATAGTGATCTGGATGAGGGGATCGAGTGCTCCCTCAGTGAGTTTGCAGGTGACACCACATTGGGCAGGAGTGTGAATCTGCTTGAGGGCAGGGAGGCTCTGCAGAGGGATCTGGACAGGCTGGATCAATGGGCCGAGGCCAGCTGTAGGGTGTTCAACAAGGTCAAGTTGATTAAGATCCTGCACTTCTGCCACAACAAACCCAGGCAGCGTTACAGACTTGGGGAGGAGCAGGTGGAAAGCTGCCCAGTGGAAAAGGACCAGTTGACAGCCAGTGGAACATGAGCCAGCAGTGGCCCAGGTGGCCAAGAAGGCCAATGGCACTTTGGCTTGTATCAGAGACAGCATGGCGAGCAGGAGTAGGGAAGAGATGACCCCCCTGTGCTCAGCACTGGTGAGGCTGCACCTCAAATCCTGGGTTCAGTTTGGGGCCCCTCACTACAAGAAGGACATTGAGGGGCTGGAGCGCGTCCAGAGAAGGGAACGAGGCTGGGGAAGGGGCTGGAGAACAAGTCTCGTGAGGACTGGCTGAGGGACCTGGGGTTGCTTAGCTTGGAGAAGAGGAGGCTGAGCGGAGACCTTATCGCTTCTACAACTGCCTGAAAGGAGATTGTGGTGAGGTGGGTGCTGGGCTCTTCTCCCAAGTGACAAATGATAGGACAAGAGCAAATGGCCTTAAGCTGTGCCAGGGCAGGTTCAGATTGGGCATCAGGAAAAATTTCTTCACTGAAAGGGTTGTCAAGCACAGGCAGAGGCTGCCCAGGGAGGAGGTGGAGTCACCATCCCTGGAGGTATTTGAAAGACTGTTGATGTAGAGCTTAGGGACATGGTTTAGTGGTGGACTTGGCATTGTTAGGTTAAGGGCTGGACTTGATCTTGAAGATGTTCTCCAGATTAAATGATTCTGTGACTCCATGAATCTAGTTAATTTTGTTATATTTGGTGATGAATGGTAGAATTATAGTATTGTTTTCTGTATGACATGTTATTTGATCAGAAATAAGGGTACACAGAACCAGATACCTCTTGAACTAAATTAAACCAAATCACCTCTCCAGTGTTTCTTCAGGAATGTTTTGCTAAATAGAGTTCTGGAAAAAAAGGATGAGTCTGGGTAGATGGGAAGTGGCTCTACTGAAAAAAAAGTAAAGCTTTCTGTAAAAAGTACTCAGAAACACAGTATGGCCTCAGAAAACCTCCTCAGCATTTGAAGTAAGTTCTCATTTGAAAAACTGTTGGCACTGTGACCAGATAATCTGGTTTGATTCTTTCTGTGCTCAGGCATTTCCATGTTCTATATATAACCACATTTTTAGTGGTATCCAGCCCCCTTATCAATTTCCCCTCCTAACTGGAATGTCTCTCCAAGTTTTGGTTGGTTTGCAGGTCAGATAGAGCAATGTTTTGCAGCAGCTACATCATATTTACAATATTGATAACAGATAACATATCAAGAAGGAAGAGATCCGGATAAAATAAAAAGTTACTTTTTGTTTTTCAAAACAAGCTACCAGGTGAATGAAGAACGTTTTCACAGGGGAGCTGTTCTGGATATTCCTTAACAGGGCAAAGAAAGCCAAAATAAGTTAAAGTTTCTGTTGGAACATAATTCCAGGGTCAAGTAATTCCCACAATAACATGCTCTTATTACTGACAATATTTGCTCCATCTCCCTTGTATGAACCTTGCTTATTTTCTGTGTTCATCCTATCAAGTCTACTTTACAAATCTTACAGAACAATAATCCTTTCCTCCCTTAGCTTGGCAGATGTAGAAGTCTGCTCTTAAAGAAACTATCAAGATTGAATAGAAAGCAAGAGGAGTCTCGTAAATCAGTAGAGAGATTCTCATCTCTACCGGAAAATATAAAGTCAAAAAAGCAGCACGTTTTAAAAATTGTAATTAATTACAGTAATTATAGTTGGTGGGAATACCAAGCAAAGAGATGATGCTTTAGCAAGCACGGGAAAAATACAGCCAAAAGTAAAAACAAACATTGAAAACAGGTGCATCTGTAAATAAAAAAAAACAAATCAAAATCACCTCTGCAACTGAGAAATCAACCACCTTGCCAGTGCACAGATAACGTGTTCTGTCACAACTTGCTTGTCAAAAATCCTCAGACAGACAGGAACAGGATTAGTGGGATCACAACTGGTTATCCTTCTCTAATCCATTCCAGCCAGGAAGATTGGCCTTGCTATAAGGGCTCCTGCTCTGCTACACAAGTGCCTATGGAATACCGTGGGCTGAGGCCGCTCAAGGCCACTAAGCTCACAGTGGTGGGCTCAGGATTGGTTTATAGCTCAGGTCTCAACGCATTTTGAAATCTGTGCTACTGCTTAGAAGAGTCTTCCTATGAAATCAGTTTATTTGCTGGTTGCTATTGATCCTGTCCTCTCTTTTTTTCTGAGGTCAGACTCTGATTTTAGCATTGCTTACTCAGTTTTGATGGTATTTTATCTACATGGGTCACAGAGCCTCTTGTGTCAGAAGTAAGTCCACATAATCTATAAATCTTGTACATTGCAGCTATTACTCTTTGACAAATAATAGCTTTAAAAATAATTTCTGCTTACTGGAACACACCTTTCTATCCAGAAGGCAAAGTCTTTTTTTCTCTCCTTGGTTCACAGCCTGTTTTGCTGTCTAATCAAAATACTATACTAATTATGATCATTGTACAATGAGTCGGGTGGAATTGGACTATTAATCTCCCAAGAGAGTAGTGATATTTCTGCTCATATGTCACCGTCTCCAGGTGTTGTATCAACACTGGAAAATCTTTCCTGCCTTTCGTGCACCAATGAATTCAATGCACCCTTTGATGTAATGACCAGCTGAACACACTGCAATCGTTAGGCTGGAGCCAAGCTTTACAGACTGACTACAATGAAGAGAGAATTGCAATGCTCACATGTACTTCTCTCTCTGATAGAAATACCAGCATTTCTGGAGGAATTAAAGGTCTGAAAGAAAGAACAGTTTGCTTCTATGAGTTATTGAAGTAAAGTTGATCTTCTCTTTTCCAGGCAGTTTTAAAGAAAAGGTTCAGAACTGAAATAAATTCTTACGAAATTCTGAGAAACTGATATTACCTACCTATACAGTTTAACTTAACCCACATGGTTAAATGTCAGGATCATGAAGGAGATATTTCCAAGTTTACTTCTGTGGGTTTAATCTTCATTTTCAGCCTGAACTTCTGCCCTGTTGTATTTTTTGCCCCTGTATTTTAATAAATGGAAAAACACTCTGGATAGCAAGGTTTAACTTAAAGATGTCAGTTGTAGAGATAATTTTTAAATTATAGTTTCCTGTTGGGAGACTGCTACAGGGAGCTAAAGAAAGGGAGAGGGGTTCGCTGTGAAACGTAATGTTCCTGCACTGACATCTCAGCACACATAAGGGTCGACTTGCAGGCCATTCTGGAAGGGCTGTAGCACCCTGCTGACTCATGCCCAGCTGGTGGAACTGTGGACTTGTGTGTATCCACTGGTGTAAGTTTCGTTTCCTACACAGCAGGTAACGCACCAGTCCCACAGACTCTGCTGCAGGCTGGGACGTGTGAAGGCAAACCTCACCGGTAAAAGCTGAGGTAAAAAGGTTATTGAATAACTGTCCTTTGTCACTAGTTTCTCTGCCCCACTGAGCCAGGGGTCTGTATTTCCAACAGTCACTTTTGCTGCCAGTGTACTCACAGAAGCCCTTTTCTTTGCATCCCTGGCAGGTTTCCACTCCAACTGTTTAAGCATTTGCTGTATGCTTGGGCAATGTCTCTATATTCCGTGTTGTCTGTTCCTGCTTCCATCTTTTAAGTGCTTCCTTTTCCCATCTGAGCTCAGCCAGGTGTTCCTTCTTCAATCCACACTGCTTGCTTGGCTTTCTGCATGTTGTGAGGTTCTTGTGCTTTGAGGAAGCTGTCTTTGAAGATCAATCAGCTCGCCTGGGCTGTTGACATTAATAATACCTGGCCCTTCCGTATGAACAGTGATGCCACATCACTGCTTCCATCGTGCCGCGCATACAGTACCTGCAGACTGTCATGCACTGGGAAACATCCTGACTGTGCCTGATGTTTAAATCTTTTAAAAAAGAAATATACAAAAAATGTTGCCTGGCAGAGTACATTGCTGCAGTGCTTTTTGGGGTTTGCACGTAGATTGTTCAAATGTAATTTGGTGACTTTGGTTTCAGATACAAATTATATTATGTTGCACTGTGTACTACTCAGGAAAGTGGGAAAAATACCTGTTTTACCTGGCTGTTACATGACAAGGCCTGCGCTTTCTCATGAGTTGACTCTGAAAGTGTATTCCACTAGAGGGCTGTCTTTACACGTGAAATGAAATCTGACTTTCAGCAGTACTGGCTCTTTCTATCAATTCTTCAGGTTAAAGACAGGGCTTTTGGTTTATGTAAGAAATGGATTGTAGTGCATCAGTACACTGGATAAAACCCCGTTTGAAATATGTTAATTAGTTTTATGACTTCATTTTCAGAGGAAGAAAGCTGGTCCAAGTGAGTTATTTTTAGTCTGTGAACACGAACATTTTGGATAACTCCTAATTAAATTAAACATCTTGCATAAATTCATATCTCCCTGAGGTCATTTGGAATCAGATTAGGCTAACATTTTTATTTCCTAGGTTTTGTCAATATAATTGAAGTACATTTTGGTGGATGTTTATGTTTACATGAGCTGGCCTTTCTTACGTGAAGATAACCCTGCTATCTTCCTACCTGAAAGCTAAAAACATATTTTACTAAAATAAACCTATAATGAGCAATGCTGTTTTCATCTCTCAGTATCTAAACAGCAGCTGTTCCTTTTTTTCACATGAATACTGTTTAAAAACTTCTAAATAAGAAACATTAGGAACAGTTAACTGTAGCAGTTCCTACATAATTGCACCCTGCTATCAGCAGCAGTTCAAGAACACAAGCTGCATTCTTCCACACTGAAGAGAAACAGGGCTATGTTAGGGAGGAAAGGGAGGCACAAGAACTGCAGACAGGTGCTTTTGAAAGTTCCAGTGGACTTCAGCTCCTATCGCGGACAAGGTTTAACCCTTCTTCTCTTCTGTACTAACCAGTCTTTCTTTAAGAGTGATATGTCCAAACCATGATTAATTTAGATCCGGGAATGTCTGCCTGGAGTGCCACATTGCTCAAAGGAAAGCCTGAGCCTCTCCATTTCTCATCTCCCTTGGCCTGTGCTCTCTCTTCCTTTGCCATTGTCTGTACAGGGTCTGAACAATCATTTCTCTTCACTCCAAGCCATGTTTTACCCTTACGTTGCTTTTGGTCCCAACCTTCTCATTCACAGACCTCTTTTCTTCCAACTGACAGTTTTCAAATATTTTTCTCTTGTTCTCTGGAAACTCTAGTTGCTATAGAGACACCTGATGATTACAGAGACAGTGACTACCTTTGTTAGAACCTCAGTTGCTATAGCAATGACTGTTGGCTATGGGTTCAATGAAGTCTGCTACATGGTTCATGCCCTTTTACACGGCAACACAGCTTGTAAAAGCTTCTTTTAATTGTTATGCTCAGTAATGAGACTCTGAGCCAAATTCTGTTCTAATTGAAGTCAGTGGGAGTTTTGCCATTAACTTCAGTAAGACCACAGTGTGGTCTTAAATTCCCATGTGCATAAATAACAAAAGGACTCTACTTTCAGCACATCAGCAAACAGGGTATGGTTTCATTAAGTCAGTAACATCTGAACCCGGTAACAAAACTTGGATGTCTGTGACTCTGTTTTAGTAAAGACCGACTTCAATGATAGCCTCTCGAGGATATTGCAGAAATAGTTAATTCTTAGATCACAAATATCATCATTCATGTGCATTCTTTTAAAGAAAAGAATAGTGAAACAAAAATCCTTCAATCCTTTTAAATCCTTAGATAATTTGTTTTTCTTCAAGGAGAAATGTTTCCCCATTGTTGCTTTGTGGAAACAGTGACAAGAAAGTCAACATCTTAAAGGCAGTATCTTCACACCACGGAAGGGGTATCCCTGCTGAAAAGGTAGACACAAAGCCGTTCTGCCAAAGGCCTTTATTTCTTGGCAGTCTCCCTGGATTTTTTTTTGCCATTGTGGGAATGACCTCTGAAGAATGTCTTAAAGTCAACTTTGTGTTTGAGCCATTTCTGTTCTATTTAAGGTATCCTGGAGACAGTTTAAAGTTGTGGGAATCCAGTTCAAGTACAAATTGATATTAGGAAAGTGCTATATTTGATGTCCTTCCACTTATGTTTGTTTTGTTAGGCTGTACCCAAATTACCATAGATTATGACTATCACTTGTTCCTTTGCCTGATGGTCTTTTTAGGAACTCATTATTGTTATCCTATTTATCCACTGTTTTTTGAAGTTATGTGGAAATCTGTTCTGAGTTTGTGTCAGCAGAACAATTTGCTTCCCCTTGATAAGGCCTAAGTTTTGGCAAGATACTAAAAAGCCTAATTTTCAGCATGCTCAGAATAAAAACTCTGACATGCCCCACTTCAACAACTGCTGCAAAACTAAAAACACTCGGAAGGCCTTTTACTAACTTCTACCATGTACAATTTGTATAAAAATCTGCTTGTTTTAAGCAGTCGAGAATTGATGAAAGAAAACCATAGAAGAACCTGACATAACTACCATTGACCCCTTTCTAAAGATCTGGGCCAAAACCATCACGCTGGAGTCTTTTGTATGCTAAGGAAAAAGTACAGAATGGAGAAACACTGCCATTACAACAGAAAAACTGAAGTCTTTAGCAAAGAGCGCCTTGTATCAGCAGATATTTTTTCACAGATGTCTAACAGAGTCACTCCCTAGGTACTGCGATGCACACACAACACTAACTCTGTCTGTACTCCCATGCTTTTGGTGGGCTTAGAGCTCAGTAGCATTTGGGAGAAGGGCTCAGGACAAGGCTCTGAGGGAATCCAGGATGAGTTCTTTTCTCTTCATGTAATTCCCTCAAAATCTGGCCTTTCTTCTGGCTGCAGCAGTCACTTCTATTTCTCTTTCTTCTCCTGCTCTCCAAATATAAGCTGTGAAAGACTTCTAAACCATAAAAAAATCCCCCTCTCCTGAATTCTGCTCTCCTCTGGTGATCAGTAACATTTGGTGATCAAAGTCCATATTAGGCATTGCTTTGACAATAGTCAGATGGGCAATCCAGTTGCTCTTGCTATTTATGCATGCTAGGTTTTCTTGAATAGAGGCTCAGGAATTGCTAACAACTGTCTATTAGAAATCCTGTGCAATTATCTTCTGGAATTTCTGATTGATATAGCATCATAAAATCAGAATGAAAGAATAATTCAGGTTTGAAGGGACTTTGGGGGTCATCCGGTCCAAAAGATGAGCCAGCGTAGATCAGACTCCAGATTGCTCAATGCCTTGGTGTTTTGTTCACTGAGTCTTTGACTTGCATGTCAAAGAGAAGAGAGGAAGTAAACAAGCACTGCATTCACACTGTCAGCAGTCTATTCGACAGAATTATATACACAAAACCAATTTATAACCATATTTATAAATATAACGTAGCGGCAAAATTCAAAAGTTATACATAAATTCCACTATACTCAGAGCACCATAAGGTGACTCTTGCGTTTTCATTCCTCTGTCAGTCAGGTCACAGAATGACAATAGAAGTATTGTTTTTATTGCTGAAATTTTTACTTTCTGAGGTGTTACATGAACATTTTCCACCAGTCTGTTATGGGAGACATAGGAGACTGAAATACTGAAAATTCTTGGGGGCCACTAATTTTGGTAGCATTTTCCCCGACTCTGCTTTGCATGAAATCTTTATGAGTTATGTACTGACTAATCTGTTCTATTGCTGAGGCATGTGAGGAATTCTGTCCTGTCTTCTAACGTGCATACACAATGCATTTTGGATTATTCACATACTCTGCTTGGAGGCTTATTGCATTCTTGTGTGATTTATGGTATTTGAAAGAGAGCTATTATTTTCCATACCCTTCTAGTAAGAATATATGATCTGACACAAGCAACAAGCAAACTCAAAGAACAGATACTAATTCCCTGATTGAGGATGTTCTTTCCCTCCACACCCCATGTGGCCCTTCTAGGAAGCGGAACTCTTTCTACAACAACTCTTCCTGCAACAACTCCTCTTGGAAAAGAGGAAAAGCTGCAGCATTCTGACGAGCTGGATTTTACTGGATTTGGAGACACAACAGACATAAATATTCAGCATTCCTCTTGTTATTGCTTCCATCTTCATCCCACCTGCTAAATGTACACATAAATAGCCTTTGAATGTAGTTCATATATTCCACATGGGAAAGAAAAGGTCTTTTGGGAGTGTTAAATGGGATGATTTACATCATGAAACATGTTTGCCAGGTTGAGTTAATGTGCAGGCTTAAAGGTTCTCTTTGTCACTCTGGAAGACTCTGCCAGTGAAGTACAGGCTATTTTGAGTACTAAGTCTGGTTTTAAATATGGCCTTTTATTGAAAGACAAATTACGGGTGAGCAAAAGTTACTGGCTCTGAAGGAAACTAATTTCTTGGGTTACACTTGCATCTTGCATACTAAGTCATTTTCAGGGATTTTAAAAGAAGTAAAACTGAAAATACCATTATCTGGCTTCATGAGTTGTTCCTTTATCTAGGAATTATGCTTTTCAAAAAAATAACATTAAATACTTGGAATGTGACTATTATACTGATACTTATTTTCATGTCTTAAGATAGCAGAAGAAAGGAGTGAGCACGTTAGTATTCTGATAATGCAATAGGTTGTATTTTCCCAATGAATATTCAGATTTCAAAGTTCCTCCTAAATCCCTCATAGAAATCAGTTCCGTAGAATTTAATAACTCACATGTTGTGTAAGAGCTAGACCTTTTAGGAAAAAAAAAGTCAGTAAAAATGTTTTCATATATTATTTAAAGTTGCTGACTAATATACATTATTTAGCATGTTCCCAAACTGGAGTATTGTACACTGACAAATATCTTTTACGGCACTGCTTTTTAAAAAGAAGTGGACACTTAACTTTCCATGTGATATTTTAAAAGATACTGGCATTTTAAAAGATATAAGAGCACATTTTAAACTGAATTGCAGTCATAGTTGGCAAATGGAGAAATATCTGCATGCCAAATAGGAATTGGAAACTGTGTCCTTCCTTAAAATTTTTAGAATTTCTATTAAAATGATAATTTTGTCAAGGAAAACAGTACGATTTTTGATATTGAAAGAACCCCTGTGAGACAATTCTTCTCAAGTGTATCACTCATTTGAAATGGATGGGAGGAACCGTAAGAACAGCCAGATAATAATGTATTTTAAACAGAACTTTTACTCTGGAATCAAATCCAGGCTCAGTCTGATTAGTCATCTGCTCAGCCAAAAAATTATTGTTGTTCTGCTTCAGCTTTTTCTCTCTGTGCAATCAAAATCCAATGCAGGCACATTTGTTTTGCAGTTCTTAAAGGCGATATTGGCATAAAACCAAGCAATTCACTATTTGTTACTTGTGTTCTGCCATTACCAGGATTCATTAAAAATGAATTAAATTTCAGATTTTTACATATGAATTTAGACACTTCAAGCCTCTATTGCGGAAAACGGTGGCAAAAACAATCAAAGAGAGTATATACTTTGTCCTAAGGAAGCACTGAAATTACTTTAAATTTTCCAAACATCTTCATGTGAGAAATTTCAAAAGTACTGTAAATAATGGATTTAGTTTCCAGTATTCATATCAGTAAGCTGAAGTTGCCAGCAGTACTGTTCTTTGAGCTTCTCTTGCAAAGCAAATAGAAGTCAATGCAGTGTTATTTACTGGGGAAACAGAGAATTATTTCTTAAATAATGCTAACAAATGTTTAGGTTTGTAAATAGGAATTCTTTTTTTTTCACCTCACACTCCTTTTTCACATTATCTGCTCCGGGTGAGCAAAAAAAGGGGGCTTTTCTTAAAAAACACCAAACAAACAAACAAAACCCCAAACCAAAAAAACCACCGCAGCCCCCCCCCCCCAAAAAAAAGCCACAATACAAATTAAAAAACATTGATTAAGACATTTTGAAGGAAAATTTAAAAGGGCTTCTGAAATTAAATTACTTTTTAACATTTCACCATTTATTTTTTTGTCTTGTTCTTCTTGACATATTGGACAACTGTTACAGCCCTTGGTAGTACATCTAAAAAAATCTAGAAATTGGCCCCTGACCTTTGATGAAGAGGCAGAAAACCTAACCTCTGGAGCAGTGTTATGGTTTGAGTTAATTTGGATCAGTCTCCCGACTCTGGCTCGGCCTTAGTCTAAAGTAACTGCCTTTTCTGAAAGCCAACTGCATGTTATTCAGACAGTTTCTCTCTGGCAGTGATAACAGGGGGCACTGTGACGCAAGAAGGGCCAATATTTGTACTATTCCTCTGGTAACCAAGGCCACCCTTGAGCTGGCGAAGAGCGGCCGCACCTGCAGGGAGGGGCGGACAGGACAGGTGACCCCAAACTGAACAACAGAGGATTCCATCTCATATACATTGTACTCAGTATAAAATTGAGAGAGCACCAGGGGCTCACTCTCTTCTGCGATGGCCGACGTCCAGTGAGGACTTCGTTTGCCTGATTGCTCCTGATCCTGGATCCCTGCGTCCCTGAATCCAGTGCCTGAGCTCAGCTCCCTCCTGGCTGTGAAGCCATTCCCCTGTGTCTGCTCCACAACAGTCATCGAGGGGTGGGGGTGCCAGCTCAGATATTTGTACATATATTCATTACTTTCTGATTATTTTAATCATTATTACTACTATTATCATAATTTCATTAAAGCTGTAGTTTCAGTTTCCAATCCGCAAGCCTCTTTCCTCTCATTTTCCTCTCCCTTCCCCTGGGGGTGTCGGGGGTGGAATTTGGGAGTCCAACTGCACGAGTTTAGCCAAAAATTAGTTGAGTCAAGGCTAAACCTTCACAGCCAGTCATTCTGTCTTGTAGGCAAACTCATAGAGGAAGGACAGAGAAATTCAGCTAATATGGAGGAACAAGGAAAAGCTCTGATCCCTCAATTCAGAGACCAGTGTTGAGGTGGATTGGGGGAAGGCAACATCATTCACATGTAAATCAAGAGAAAATACCATCCCAAAGCACAACGGTGTTAGAAAGCCACTTTTCAAAACCTTCTCTGGGGTTTTGTTTCCTCTTTAACTAAACCTAACACAGCTACTCCAGAGGCTGAGCTACTTTTTGGCTGGACAAACTCAGAGTGAAACCTGTTGATTAGAAATAGAATTGAATTTTGCTTCCTCTAAAACACCCATCTGAGAGATGGGGCATCTGAATTCCTTGCCTTACTTTGCCACACACCTCCTGTAGGGACTTTATTATTTACATCTTCTTGTGAGATTTAATTTACTCATGTTTCTGAGTGATTTTGGGATCCCTGAATAGTTACTACACAAGCATTCAGAAGTGATTTTATGAATTGCCAAGTAATTCAGGCATTTTCATAAAGGAATACATGCAGCTATTTAGGGGTTTAATATTTTGATGCCACCACGCACAATCCTTTATTGGCATATGCTACTGAAGAAAAGCTGCCAATAGCTATACCGAAGACACATAATCTCTTTCAACTCTACCCTTAATTTCAGTCCCATTTACAGAAAATTAATGTATCTTTGTTCCCTATGCACTAAAGCACTGAGTGGAACTCATGGGCCTCCCTTTTAAAGTTACTTTCACAGCACACAGAGGTTTCCATGGCAGAATGGCATTTCTGAAACTGCAGAATCACAGAAAGCTGGGATCTTGCCAGTCATGCATCCTAAACTGTAAAGGATTACAGTGGCATACTGAAAAATATCTATCCAGATATGGCACTTGGCACTTCTACGAAACTATGACATATGTTTGGAATCTTCTGGGAAATCAGAAAATCCCATGCTGTAATCAATGCTTTGGGTGATGTTTTCATTTACCCTGTAAATCTGCAGTAACAATTGCCCTTGCTTCAGTTTGAGACAGAGTACGTAAATAAGAATCACACAAAACAGCCTTCTCTAATTTTTCATGAGTGTTTTGTACTCCTACAGCTGGAACTATGAGTACATATTTTTGTTTGTGTACCTCTAAAGTGTAGAGGTATATTGATGCCACTGAAAAATATTATAACCTAAAGCAATTGAAGCAGAGCCTTGTTAACTTCAACCACCGAATAGCGTACTGAGGAAGATGAAATCCACACCATTTAGTGCCACTCGTAAATATGTATGGGAAAAAATATGTTGGGATCTTTGTGTTGGAAGTATTTTTTCAGCATTGCAGAGCTGGCTATTCAGCATATCTGAACACATGGTGCTCTGACTATAAACTCTGCAGTCTTTTTCTCCTTGTAGTGCTTGTGCCTAGCCAACAAGATATTCATCAGTAACAGCAGCATTTACCCAGACCTTTAAAAATTTGATTTAAAGACAAAACACCTGTCACAGTGAGTTGGCTTACTATCCTTTTCCTACTGGAGACTCAAGGTTGAATTCTGAGTTGGGTCACAAATGAGAGTTGCTTTATGCTCGTCTCCATCTGTGCAGCACCACAACATTACCACACATTCGAGCATCATTCAGAACGCTATGAAATCAAAGTCGCAAAGACACGCATCCTTGCCTCAGTATTGAGATATACTGATAGTGCTGCTCGGAAACACTTGAGCAGCACTACTGCGTGATGCTCCATTCTGCTACTGCTTCACTTATTGAAAGCAGATTCTCATCCCTCTTACATCTGAGGAAATAAGAACACAATTTGGCCCCGTTAACAGTGAACTAAGTCATTCACCACCTACTGTGTTACTCCATTAACCACCAATACACCAACCAGTCACAGATATGACTCCCTAACTCCTGTTTTAATCCTGCTACACTTCCAAATGAGCTTCTAATATTGAGGAATTTTTTTCTGCATGGAAATATAATCACATCTTTAAGCTGGGACCATGAAACATTTGCATCTGGCAACAGTGATTTTGATATCTCCTGATAGATTGCGTTAAGCTAACTTTGCTACTGAAAACTGACAGAGTTTACAATTATGCCATTGGTAGATCTGCAGAAGCAGAGCAGGGAAGCAGCATTTGTAAGGCTGCTTTGTGCCAGATGGCACACTGTGTTACAAAAATCTATTTGAGCCCTTGTGTTCTTGCATTATAACCAGCAGATTGTCAGCCGGGGTAAAGCACAGAAACTATGCAATTTAACTGACCTTGTCTCTGTAGGAATTGATTCAGAATCACGGGATGAAGATATTGATGTTTTGACTTGGGCAGGCCATTTCCTTTTTCTTCTCTCTCTTGTATAAGATGTATCAGTGATTGATAAGGACTGCCGCAAACTTGTTCTGAAATGTGAATGATTTGTGAACCTCAAACACATGCTATTTTAATAAAATAATGCTCTAAAATACTGCTTCTCAGTCCCGCCGCTTCAGATACCTAGAGGTCAGTTTCTTTGGGTTGCAAATTACAAAATACAGCTCTATTTATTTTAATGGTTACATGCTAGAAACTGGGGTAGACTTCCCCTGATAACACCACTTCAGACCCAAAGCACGTTGTCTCCAAACAGTGTGGCTGGTAAGCACCAACCTTTCAGTTACCTTCAGGTTCTCTCATTAACTTTAAGTCAATTACAAAGCACCAGGCAGTGCACTCACAGGGCAACTCTTTGAGAACCCTCATGACTGGATATGTAGGGAGGGGAAAAAAGCAGCTCGCTCTCTGCCCATCAGCACAGCTGGCTTTGGTGCACGTGCTTTATCTCCCAGCAGGGAAAGGTGCTCAGACTGTCCTTTACTATCACGGCTGCACCCCGGGAGAGTTCTGAGAGCGCCCTGCCTTGGATCCAGCAAAACTTGTTGGACTCAAGATATTTCAAATAAAAGACTTCAGAATCAATGAACCAATGTTTTCTAACTATGCAACAACAACATATAACGGTCTTTTATGGAACCCAGTTAACAAACTGTGGGGACATCTGTCAAATCACTCACCTTGTGGACTACTCATTTTCCAACTAAAACCAGCGAAAATCAAATTTGAAATAAATGAAAATGAAATAAATAATGTTACCATAATTGTACCCCCTCATTTCTCCCAGTGCTTTATTTTTAAACAATCAGGCAGACTGTTGCTTTCCAGGAAACATAGGGCAACTTTTTTTTGTTTAATCTCACCGTTCATGTATAAAACTGCAAAAATTTTTAAGTTGCCTTTGAGCCTGGCAAATGTTCAAGGTTAATGCAACTTGTGAACTCAAACTGGAGGTACAGCTGTCTCCTCAACAGGAGGCAGGTGAACAGAAAAAAATTCAGACTTAAATCTATATGTATTTGAGTACTTTGCAGTAAACCAAAAAAAGATATTTATTAGGATAGTCAGAAACTCCAGAAAATGTATTACCAGCAATACTGTCTTTATTATTGTCCAAATATTTCACCTTGTCAAGCAATTTTCCTTTACATTTTTGCTTTAGTAAGCAGTTAAACAGTAAGTGAATAATGGCTTTTAAAGATATATTTGTTTGTCTTGGGTCTCTAGACCTTTTCCAGTTAATGAAGGTCTAGATCATGCAGGGAATTAATGAGGAGGAAAAAAGAACCAACCTCCACCTCTGCTCACTGTCATTCTGCAGGCAAAGCCAGACTTTAGCTTTGGGATAAGTTTATACTTTAGAGTTGTAATATTTAAATTGTAGCAAGTAAACTGAGTTTAACAGGAGTTCTGAACATGGGACACTCACATGCCAGACCTTTGTTTGGATACAGGTGATCATGTTTTCTCACTGGCTTAGCACTATGGCCGCTGCCTGGTATGATGCCAAATATCTGTGTATCCTTTTGTCTTCCCTTTTTTTTTACTTACAATTCATGTTCCCAAACTTATATTTAAAAAGTGATTAAACTTTCTATCTGTGACATCCTTGATGCTTTAGTTCCCATTTACTATTAGTGAATTAAAATGAAACTATTTTTTCTTTTTCATTCTATCTGTGGCTTTTTTTTTAATCTTTAGGTCTGTGTTGTGATCGGTGAATCTAAGCTTACTCATTTCTCTTGTTCTTTCCACCATGAGAGATCTATAATTTGATCCATATACCAGTTTTTCCACTTTTAGACTACTGTTTCTATTTATGTAAGAGTACATCTGAACACTTTTGCTTATTTTGAATATGCTGTTGTATCCTGGTTATCCAAGAATAGCACTTTGGAGGTCCATTTAAAAAATACTTCTAGCTATACAGACCAAATCAGAGTATTGCTTCTGTTGACAAATATACGTTGAAAAGTCATAAATCTACTGTGGGCCACCACAGGAACACTGACAGAAGGAAAAGATAATTTCTAGTATCACTGAATTTCAAGCTTGGCTGAAATCTTGCATTGGGATTTTGCACATCCTTTCAAGATGTTCATTGCCCAAGTTCTTCCTGACCATTCTGGCTCTAACAATGGTTGTGGTTATGGTTATGTGAACCATAGCACAAAATATTAATTCTTTTGACCCTTTTCTATGTCAGGTAATATTCTACTTCTATAAGCAATACTAGAGATTTCAATCTGACTTGTAATCTTTCTGTGTTGTATTTTCCTTATCTTTAAAGCAGGAATAATGTAAAATACTTCTCTCACAAGATTTTTAAGAAGATTAATGGGATTATTTTACTGTTACTGACATAATCTTGCTTCCTCTGCCTGCTGGACCAAGAGACACTCTTTAGGAAGTATCTGAATGGCATAGCAGAATGGCATAGGTTTGATCTAAAGAGATCTATGAAAATGTAAAATAGAGGACAGTGTAGAACCAGAAGACAACTGAGTGATTTTAGTTCTTAAAGAATACGGGACATTATAAAAAGACTTTACTTACTGCCTGGAAAGGCTGGCAAGAGAGGAAAACGTCTTTGTGACTACTGACTATAATTACTATAAAGTTTGATAAATATTGATAATAAAGACATTTTCTGAAGTTGAAATACTGGAAAATATTCTCATCTTTTGAATTTGACAAAGCAGTATAGAAGGGACTGTCGTGTTACCCTTTGTGCAGTGATTTCTCATGGCACAAAATCACATTAAATCTAAATCTTCAGCTGATCTTCAACAACTCTAAGCCTGATACTGAAAGACTAAATAAACCTAACTCATAGATTGTCTTCATTTGACATTAAATGTATAGCTTTTAGAATGGTGACGTCTTTTTTTCAGGTTAAACACATTACAATTTAAAGAAGAGACACTATCATCTTTAACATATATATACAACAGCAATGAAAAGGAAGCAGCTGCTGTTGTGGATCACAGTAACCATAGCAATGCACTCCCATAGTCACTTAGAGGTTCATTTATAATAACAATGGCTTTAGTAACGAATGCCAAAGTTGCCAATAGTATTTGTGTGGTTTCCTATATTACAGGTTTTCACTGTTTACAATGAGATAACGTATTTAACAGGTGGACACTCACCACTTAAGAAACATGATGAAGTAAATTAATTGGTTTTCAGTTCCTTTCTTCCTATCTGAATAATTATTTGTAAATAATCCCTCAAAATCAGTAACATCAGACCCAGGACAGCTCACTAAAAATCCAAGCCAATGTCCATTCAATGATCTTCTATTAAATTTGGAGCAGTCTTATCAGGTTCACACTTATATAAAAAAATACAAAAATAAGAATAACTTTCAGGGGCTCACAGTTTCCATGCCATGAAAATTCTGATTACTATAAACCAAAACTTGCAGATTGATCATTGAGCATTATATGGAAAGAAAAAAAACAACCCTAACCCCTCCTGACAGAGAGACCTGAAACCCCACATTAAGCAGTGATACATTCAAATAAATAGATGTATCAAATGCTATGCAATACTTATACATAGAACTGATTGAACAAATCAAACTACTCATAAAAGTAGCAAAGTTCTGCACTGAAAAAGATCATATAATGCTTAGAGTAAAACCGTTGTGTAAAGTTTTGAAGATGAAAACAAATAATTGTTTTCATTGAGACATTTCAAAATTTCCATGAGACAAATTAACTAGATTTCACCCAACAGCATGTCCACTGTCACCTTATAATTACATGAATATAAAGAACATACTGTGTGAAATCAGAATAAAAACAGATATTGACTTTAAAGAAAAAAAATAACAACCATCCTTAATCTATGCAAGGAAAAAGAAAGAACTTAAAAATACCTTTGATATTCAAGCCCAGCACTATAATCAGCAAAAATGCCTATCATGATGATAAAGCACTTTTCCTAGGACGTTGATTCAGCAAAATAACCTGTAACATTATTCAGCTGTTCAAAGTGTGTAACACTTGCACAGCAATTAAAACGAGGAAGAATTTGAGGAAAAATGCCAAATTACCCAAGGCAAGAATTCTACAGAGCCAGTGTTTCTGTGCTCTGCTGCTGCATGTACACTATGTTACGTGCATGAAATTCAATCCCATTAAAAATTTGATGATTATTTATAAAGTAACCTTGTTACTCTTTTTCACTTTTGCTTGCAATTTAAGACAATTCAAAAAACAATTTACTGCAATTGTTTATTGGTTAAAGAAGGACATGCCCTCCCACTTCTCATATGACAGATTAACCTAAACCCCAAAATAGATGATGCTTTTTCCAGAATCACAATACTAATTTCATTTTGCCGTATAGTAAGTGGTGCAACATAGTGAAATAGATTTTGAGTCTGCAGAAGGAAGAACACAGAACAGAGGTTATGCTACATGTCCTTCCTCAGAGAACTGCAAGCAGTGTTCCTCCCTCTTGGTCTCTAGGATGACTGAGACAGACAGCCATAGTTTACACAGCCCAGCCACGTATCCGGATTCCTTCAGATATGTTCTCTGTTCTGCTAAGAGATTGAATTTGAAAGATATCTGAGGATATTGAATATTTGTCCCAATCTGTGGATATGCCCAACATAAAAAGGCGCAATATTCAGAAATCCGGCGTGCGCAGTGCAGCCGCTGGGTGACGCATGCTTTGGAACCGCGTGTGCAGGCAGTCTAATGCGTGGGAACAGAAACAGAGAAACTCTCGATTATAAAGGTGCACAACTTAGAAATGTTCTCCTAGCACATCTTTCTGACTTGCCACTTGAAAGTGGTGCGGTGATTCTGTGACTAAATGTGGGAATGAGTCTCTAGATAATTTTTTTTTTCAAAAGGAGAGCATTCCAGACTACTTTGCAGCACCTGCAAGGATTCCGGGATCACTGTCATTTTGGACAGCCGCTCATTCAGTAGTTTGAAATAGAAGAGTTTGGAGTGCAGTGCTCTAGAAAGCCTCAATCTACTACCAGATTTTACACAGAGTTGCTGGATTAACTTTATATTCTAAACTGTTCAAATTCTGTGTGGTTGTTTGCCTTCTCATTACAGAGACAGAAAGCTTGGATCTATTCAACCCTTCTTTCAAATCAATACATCAGATAATTTACTGCTGCGTACGGTATCTCTGTAGCATACAGCCTGTGATTTTCAGAAGTCTCTTGATGTCTCAGAAAACAAAGGGAATACATTATATCCACTAACATTAAAGGTCTATGCATAACTCCATTGTTATGGGAGATGTAAAAAAATCCATATACAGAGGCAGCAATGAGGTAACTGTTAGAACGACACTGCACAGCACACAGCGAAAGGACACCCTACTACTGAGCTACTGCAGCTCTCTGCAACTAAAATATTCTGCCATACATCAGAAAACTTCGGGCACCTGCACTCCACTGATGGTCTGTATTTTCATTCCAGACACCAGAATATTTGATGAATTACATTGTCATACATAATTAAGTCCCCATAGGAAAACTACTGTGGTGTATTTTGAAGCTTAGTCAGAAGGCAACTCCAGAAAAATAGGAAATGCATATATTATGGTGCACTATGTATCTAGTTTATTTTGCATTCCCCTATACCTTGACACAAATTCTCCCTTGCCCTTGAAATGGATCATTCACAAATCATGCTTTTTAAGAGATGCATCTGTCATTCTTGCAGAATTACCTGTTTTTTACTCAGTGGCTCTCCATCCTTTGCTCTTATTACCTACTCCGCCTCAACCTTTTTTTTTCAATTTTCAGTCTTGCAAAGGGAATCAGTTGCATCTTCCTTTCAGTCTCCTTCATTTACAGCAAAATTCATAAATCTGTGAAACCAAATTACAAACACATTGTATAAAAAGGCAGCCTCCACCTTCCTTTATCACTCTTAAACAATGCCCAAAGTCTCCAGTGAAAACCAATCAAACCAGAAATAGAAACTTTTATGAAATTCAGAACAAGTTTTCTCATCTGTTTAGAAATAGCAGATTTGTTTATTTGTTTATGCATTTGCAATATCAAATGCTTTAAGAACTCTACAAAGTTGTTGGAAAAGAATACTAGCTAAACTGTTTAAAACATTGTTTGTACTTTAAAATAATACATTCATCTAGTAAAGATTAAAATATACTGTTCATATTCAGAAGGATCAAGCTGCTTCCCTATAACTGAGAAAATGAGAAAGCTGAAAAAATAAGCAATTCAGAAAACAAATGTTAGTTAAATATATTTGTTTATATTTGGATTTGTTAGTGACCTGGTAAGTTACAGACTAAATATGGTTAGTTGATAAAACACTACCAGCGTGTAAAGATGACCAAACATGTTTGGCTAGTGAGTTTGGAGTTTACATCCAGAAAAAAATAAAACAATTTATCATTCAGGATCTATTATTATTATTATTATTTGAAATGTGGCACCATCAAGCAGTGTGTCCACAAATGAACACCTGAGCAAAGGAAGACTATATGTATTTACTTGTTTGGCATCTGTATTTATTTTCTAACAAAACTAGTGGCTTGTAGACTAGAACTTGCTGATTGGATGTTTTGACCCTAAAACCCATCATTTAACATGCACATTGAATGAGATGTGGTCATGCTCAAAATACACAAAGTGCTGTAAGTTTCAATGTACACATTCAACAGAGTGACAAAACCTTGGTATGATCGATTCTTTAACCTGGTTTTATACATATAAATGTCAAAACACAGTACATAGGGAGGTAAGTATGTGCTAATGTAAAAAGACAAATGTATTTCCAATATTCTAGATAGTGGGCACTTAAATTTACTTAATAGGGAAATGAAGTAACTGGAAATTATTCAACCTGCTGCACTTTTTCCCCTCAGTGATCACATCCGTACTGCAGTTTTCAGACTGGACAATATGAAGGTTGTCTGGGAGAGTGCAGGCTCACTTTAAGAGATGCAGTACTGAGAGAATGAAGGCTTTCACCTTTTTTTTTTTCCCCTTCTTAATCTCTTTTTCTGTTCTGTGTAAATTTTACAGAATGGTTCTTACCCTGTGGCTGGTAACACGGTTACTGGGGCCGTGAAGGCAGCGTGCACAGCAGGCAGCATTCTCCATTCACTCCATGGCAGGGAGTTTGGAACTGGATGATCTTTAAGAACCCTTCCAACCCAAACCGTTCCATGATTCTATGATTTAGCTAACTGGATGGCTACAGCCCATAGGTTCCTCCCTCTGGATTCGGGATGCAGGTGCAGGATCCCACGATAAAGCCCAGTCATTACCAAACACAGGAGCTGCTCCTGCAGCCGGGCAGGACATTTTTACAATGGTCTGGAGTGACAGGATAAGAGGGAACAGCTTTAAACTGGAAGGGGAAAGATTTAGATGAGACATTAGGACGAAATTCTTCACAATAAGGGTAGTGAGACACTGGCACCGGTTGCCCAGAGAAGCTGTGGCTGCCCCATCCCTGAAGGTGTTCAAGACCAGGCTGGATGGGGCTTTGAGTCCCCTGATCCAGTTGGAGGTGTCCCTGCCCATGGCAGGGGGTGGAACTGGATGGGCTTTAAGGTCCCTTCCAACCCAAACCACTCCATGATCAGCGAAAAAGCAGAAGCAAGGCTCAACTGAAACACCTCATATAGCTCCGTGTAGTTTAGAAACAACTGACAGAGCAAACCCAGCTGCAAATGGTTTGGTTCAGTTTGCTGGGGCCGGATTTCACAACAGATTTCACAGAATCATCGTGAAGAATTTCTTCTAAACGTCCCATTTAAATCTTCCCCCTTCCAGTTAAAAGCCGTTCTCCCCCGTCGCATCACTCTGTTCCTTGTAAGAAGCCCCTGCCCGCTGCAGGGGCAGCCGCTGAGCGGCGCTGAGCGGCCCTGCCCGGGCTGGCCGGGCACACAACATGGCGAAGCCCCCTTCCCTGTCCTCGCCCGGGCGCTGCGAGACCCCAAGGCGGCCGAGGAGACGGGGAGGGCATCTAGCCCCGCCCCTCCCTCGGGGCGCGCGCCAGATCCCGCCCTTCAAATGGGCGGGAGGAGGAGGCCCCGCCCCTCCTCTGGAGGGGGACAGTGGCGCTCGCGCAGGGCCCCGCCCTCTCACCGGGTGGGCGGGGGCAGAAGGCGGACGGAGGCGGGTCACGG